>JAXIVD010000412.1:134205-141705 GCA_036785275.1 Cancer borealis
GGAGAAGGAGGAAAAGGGAGAGATCAATGATTAGATAGATAAGAGTGTGTATATTAAACCCTATCGTATCCCTTACAGGCATGAACAATCGAGAAATGATAGCGCGCGTCCAATCAGGATATCGAATGGCCAAGCCTCCGTGCTGTCCTGATGAGCTGTACAAGGCAATGATACACTGCTGGAACAAAGATCCAGACATCCGACCAACATTTGACTTCCTCCATCACTTCTTTGACGATTTCCAAGTATACTGAGGTTTTATTCCTGACCGGTTTTGTTAACAGCTTCTTATTCTTCCTCTGAAGAAGCTGTTAGCGAAACCGGTCAGGAATAAAACTTCAGTATATCAAGTCAATCAAATATAATTAATCTATTAACTAATTCAACAGTTACTATAATATATTGTTTTTTGTAATGCATGTAATGTTAAAATTATATTGTTTTATCATCACTGCCAAGACTTAATTAAGTTCACTATTCAGAAAACTATCTAAATTAAAGATTAATATAAATATAATATATATATATATATATATATATATATATATATATATATATATATATATTGTGGTGTGATAATGGTTGTGGTTGTGGTGTAATAATGGTTGTGGTTGTGGTGTGTTAATGGTTGTGGTGTAATAATGGTTGTGGTTGTGGTGTAATAATGGTTGTGGTTGTGGTGTGTTAATGGTTGTGGTTGTGGTGTAATAATGGTTGTGGTTGTGGTGTGTTAATGGTTGTGGTTGTGGTGTAATAATGGTTGTGGTTGTGGTGTAATAATGGTTGTGGTTGTGGTGTGATAATGGTTGTGGTTGTGGTGTAATAATGGTTGTGGTTGTGGTGTGATAATGGTTGTGGTTGTGGTGTAATAATGGTTGTGGTTGTGGTGTGATAATAGTTGTGGTTGTGGTGTGATAATGGTTGTGGTTGTGGTGTAATAATGGTTGTGGTTGTGGTGTAATAATGGTTGTGGTTGTGGTTGTGGTGTGATAATGGTTGTGGTTGTGGTGTAATAATGGTTGTGGTTATGGTGTGATAATAGTTGTGGTTGTGGTGTGATAATGGTTGTGGTTGTGGTGTAATAATGGTTGTGGTTGTGGTGTAATAATGGTTGTGGTTGTGGTGTGATAATGGTTGTGGTTGTGGTGTGTTAATGGTTGTGGTTGTGGTGTGATAATGGTTGTGGTTGTGGTGTGATAATAGTTGTGGTTGTGGTGTGATAATAGTTGTGGTTGTGGTGTAATAATGGTTGTGGTTGTGGTGTAATAATGGTTGTGGTTGTGGTGTAATAATGGTTGTGGTTGTGGTGTAATAATGGTTGTGGTTGTGGTGTGTTAATGGTTGTGGTTGTGGTAGAAGTAGTAGTAGTAATAGTAATAAGGAAATTACAGGAAATATATTGAAATTATGGCAAAATTAATTTATTTTAAATAACAGCTGACCAATAATAATAATAATGATAATAACGTGGTAAGAAATTTGAAAAAATAAATATAATAATAATAATAATAATGAAGTGTGAAAACAGAATCCATGAATTTAAAAGAAATTAGCATGAACAGATGTTTAAAGTCTTATGAGGTGGGGGATGGAAGGAGGGCGGAAAAACATATCGTACTGGCAGCAATAATAGTAGTGTTAATATATTATAACTTATATTTTACCCATAGATTAAACTTTTAATTAAACTATATATTAATAATTATACCTGAATATATATATGTATTTACAACTTAGTAACACACCAATAACACTATTATTATTATTGCTGCCACGATGCCGTACGATATGTTTTTCACAGTCTGCGAGCGGAATTTAAACCCTCCGATGAAGTCTTAAACATTCAATGCACAATGAAGGAAGGAAGGAAGGGAAAGGTTAAGTCTAAACCTTAAAAAAACAAATAATAACATGATAATAGCCATTTTAGTTTAGTCTGACTCACAAAATTACGTTTCTACCATATACTTTTTGTTTTTGGCCGAGCTCACCCTTATAATACATTATTATAGGATTATTATATCTTTATTACACACGATATATTAAATATGTGTATTTTCTTTCTATATAGATATATAATTACATAGAAATAGTTATATATGGATAGCAAGACATACAGACATATGGATAGGGTTGGTTAATAGATTACAATTACATCTTTATAGTACTAAATTGTCGATAAAAAGTAAATAATCAATGTAATATAAATATTCCATATTGTATTCTCACCTAACGTAAGCATTTGATGGTAAATAATAATTGCAATGACATAAAAATAATGTTAATACATTAAATAAACCCATTCCATATAACCCTTAACGTAAATAACACTACTACATATTTTTATTATAACAAAAATACGCATAGAAATTAATAAACTGAAATAGTAAACAGTTTTTTACAAGACTTTATTGATCAGATTTGAGTTAGAGTGTCAAAAATGGCGGGGTGACGGGCTGAAATTGGAGTGAAAATTACCATAGTATTCTCTGAATTACTGTTCCCTTCGTTGCCCATTGAGTGTATCTTCCCATTGGATGGAGGAAACAAGATACGTGGATTATAATGGTGATAATGATTAATGCGAACAGTATATATAGCAAAACAAGATCGTGGCCCCGAAATTTTCTCTCGCAGTATTATCTTTCGTTTTGGTTAAAAGTTTATCCTTGGATCTAACTGTAACTGACCTGTAGTTTGAGGCTAGGTTGGTGAGTGTTGTGTGCTAGAGAAGGTTAGGATGTAGTTGTAGTGTGTAATTCGGGTTAGTCTACGTTGGACATGAACTCTGAGCAAGACGGTGACGGGTGTGATATAAGATGGGTTGGTAAATCAGAATTAATCACACTACCCCCTTACTGGTGAAATAGAGGTATTTGTAGTGTTAATTAATTTATTTTACCCATTTGAAAACCTCAGTCATATCCCCTTTTGCCCTCCTCTCTAGGGAGTGAAGATTAAGACGTTTTAACTTTCAAAGCATATCAAAATCACAACAACACTTAAAAACTACGTTAATACATATGGATTTTAACCTAAAAATAATAAAAACTAAACTAAAGAGTTGATTATTCATAAAAAAAAATAGTGAAGAAACTTTTAAAAGGGTCCAAAATTATAATCTGATATTGAGACATTACAGGAACCTATACACTGTATACAGGAAAAAAGCAAATGGCGGCTGTAAGTGGACGATTAAGCAGTGAAGCTCCTTGTAATACCTCTGATGGCGGCTTGGAGATAATTAGGAGGCTTTACCCGATGGTTAACGAAGACGAGACACCATTACCTAGATGCTGGAGCAGTAAAGATAAGTACAGCTTTATCGGGCCGTCTCAAAACAATCTCAGAGTACATTACAAAGGTTCGTGGATATGGAAGTCTTTGTTTATATTATTAATATTAAGGTTATTTACTCTCTAGGAGGCGTGAAGGGGGCTGGGGGTCTATGGGATGAGGGTAAATTTATACTTTATGCCATTGTGCCACATCTGTACCCACCCACCCCCATCCCCCCAGCAAGCTTGGGGGAGCCTGGGGAATCGGGTTTTTTTTTGGGGGGGAAGCATATGGGAGTGATATATGGCCTTTGAAAAATCTACGGGAATTTCCCTACATTGTGGGAAATTTCCCCAGATTTAACCTAAATTACCCTAACCAATCCTAACCGGGGGGGGGGTGCGCCCCCCCTGTACCCCCCCCTGTGACACTTTCAACCTAACCAATCCAAACCGGGGGGGCTGCGCCCCTCCTGGACCCCCCCCGCTGACACTTGTAACCTAACCTAACCTATTTATTGGTTGAATTGCAAATTTACCAAGTATAATTTCATAACTCACAATACCTTAAACGAGAGCATGAAGTTCCTGGCTGTGGGGTTATCCTCTACTATTCCTCCAAGGAGCCATACAGTGGGGACACTGAACAGCTGCTGGTAGGACGCCGTGCTCCCTCAGAAAGTCGTACAACAAATCGTTTTTTGAATGAAATTTTGCGATTATTTGTCAATAATCCAATTCACAACCTTGACAACTAACATGAACGGTAGCCATGATACAACTGAGGAGAAAACTCTCCTGCCCTATCCTTCCAGGTGTGCCACGTCTACTAGTAAGCTGTGATTGGCGCAGCTGGTGGTGGCAATTAGTGGTGGCACGTCATTGGACAGAGGAAATATAGACAATATAATAACCATCTGTACCAACAGGACCTAATCCCATGCTTGAAACCAAAGCCCTTGATAAAAACAATTGATAGTGTTTGTTTGTTTATTTTGACTTAGAGATACAGTCCAAAAGTGTTCCACATTCACGGACGTATTGCAGTGTTATTATTCATTTCCGACAGGTAGTGTAATCAGTGAAAATGTTGTCAACAGTAACAGCAACAAGCTGAGGGTAGCCATAACCTTCGACTGTTTAATGGCATAAAGTATAGTAATACCCCCCTAACTACATCCCTTTTACCTTCACTTTCCTCTACATATTAATTGACAAAAATATATTTGATCGTAATTTTAGCTCAATATATAATATAAATATTTTATTTTAGAATGTGTGTCCTTCGACCTTCTTCCACATTTTCCTTCCACTTTTACATACACTTTTCTCCTCCACATAATATCGATGGAGAGAGAATTGAGACAAAATCATTGATCTACGTAATTTCAATTCAATCATTTTTTCCTTTTTTTAATTGATTTTTGGCCACTCAGTGTAGATAATTTCATGGTTAGCTTCAGACAGGGTGTTGTGCAGGTGGCTATAGGTGTTACAAGGTTAGGTCCAAGGGTTAGATTTCTGGTTGTGTTTGAACAGTGTCCCAGCAGGGGAGAAGGGGGGTTAGGTTAAGGTTAGGGATTAATTTTGATTTTCTTATTTTTATTATTTATTCATTTATTTATTTATTTATTTTAATATTGCTTAATTGTTTTTTCTGAATTTGTTGTTGTGATTTCAGATTTCAGGGTATAGATGACAGGTTAGGTTAAGTTAGAATAGTGTCAGAGTGGGGTGATCCAGGGGGGTACAGCCCCCCTTTTAGTATAGGTTTCCGACAGTGTAATATGGGGCTAGAAATGCTTCTAACAGTGTCATCTAGACCCTGAGACAGTTTAGTTACGTGTGGTGTATTGGTTGAAACTGCAAATTTACCTTATTATTATTACACAGACACATACATATATTTTCACACCATAAACACCCCCCAACACACACACACACACACATACATATATTTTCACACCATAAACACCCCCCAACACACACACACACATACATTTTCTAACGCATACTCTATCCTCAGGTCACGGCAAGAACCACAAGGATGCCGCTAGTGTTAGGGCAACGCACCCTATACCAGCCGCTTGCGGACTTTCCTATTATGAAGTCAAGATTGTTAGCAAAGGAAGGGATGGGTGAATATGTGTGGGGGGGTAAGAGAGAGAGAGAGAGAGAGAGAGTGTGAGTTATATAATGTTTAAAGAGAAAGAGAGAGTGAGTTATATTTATTTTCTAACTAACTTTTCTCCCCCCATTTCCCTTCCCCCACAGGTACATGGGTATAGGCCTATCCTCCCAGGGTGTCAACATGAACAGGTTGCCAGGCTGCGATAAAAATTCATTTGGTTACCTTGGCGATGACGGCCATTCCTTCTGTTCCTCCGGCAGTGGCCATCCCTACGGCCCAACCTTCACTACAGTTTTTTTTTTTTATATATATATATATATATATATATATATATATATATATATATATATATATATATATATATATATATATATATATACACATTGGAAGGGTACCGGCTAAGGCTTGATGCGTACATGTCTCTTTTTTTTTGTGTGTGTGTTTGTGTTATTATATGATTATCATTATTATTATTATTATTATTATTATTATTGTGATATTAATAAAGGAGTTTTTTTCTCCTCCTCCTCCTCCTCCTCCTCCTCCTCCTCCTCCTCCTCCTCCTCCTCCTTCTCCTCCTCTTTCTCCTCCCCCTACCCACTACAGGAGACGTGATAGGGTGTGGCGATGGCTCCTGTTCTCGGACGGACGGACGCTTTGTATACCGGTGTGGAAGGCAGTTAGGTTAGGTTGGTGCCACTGAGGGGCAGTTAGGTTATAGTTGTTTGTGGCAGGAGTAGTAGTAAGTTAGGCTAGTTAGGCTCACTCACCCATCAGTAAATTAGTTAAGTATAATAATTATCACCACCTCCAACACTCAAGGTAATTATTAGTAATTACATAGTAATTGCATAGTATCTTTTAATTTTATATATGAATATTTTCCTCCAATTATTATTGTTACATTAACTTACTACTTATCGATGCATTTAATATTATATTATATATATATATATATATATATATATATATATATATATATATATATATATATATATATATAAGAATTCCCCTTCCTTTTCTTCCTTGGGGTCGTGCACAGAGCCCGGAACTCCCTTTACACCATCGAGAGGTGGCCGCATAGTGCTGGCTACGTATACTTTTCAAGGCCGGAGCAATGGGGAACTCTCATTCGAAAAGGGCGACCGCATGGAGATTATTAATGACTCGTAAGTGTGTGTGTGTGTGTGTGTGTTTGTAGTAAGACTAGTAGTATTAATAATAGTAGATGTTATTTTACTTGTATATAATCTATCGTGTTCTACGTGTCCTTTTTATTATGTATCTATGTTTATTAATTAATGTGTTGATTTTAATGATTGATATAACTATCTCTCTCTTACTAATTATTTTGTATTCTTGTACCTGTGGTAATTAATGGTTGCAGAGATGCTAATTGGTGGTAATTAGTGTTAATTAATGGTTACAGAGATTCTGATATAAATATCTCTATCTAATTATTTTGTATTCTGTTTGTATCTATGGTTATTAATTGATGTGTTAATATTAATGGTTGATATAACTATATCTCTCTCTCTCTCCCTGATTATGGTAATTAGTGTGTTAATTAATGATTACAGAGATGCGGATTGGTGGTTGGCTCGACATTTAACTCGACATATTGAAGGCTACATCCCAAAGAATTACGTAGCCGTAGCCTCCTCCCTGGAATGTCAAGAGTATGTATAATTTAAAAAACTTTTATTCAGTTTGTTAAGTTTTTTTATACAATATTATATAAGTTTTATACAATATTTAAAGCTTTATACAACAGTGATAGATATAACACATGAAAGAGATGGATAAATGGCTGGATTATATTATAAGTTTTTTCAATCTTAAAACAGTGTGATAGAATAATGATAATCATAATGATAGTAATAATTATATTTTTTTCAGTTGGTATTTTGGAAAGATAGCCCGTAAAGAAGCAGAGAAATTACTGATGGCACGTGGTAATCTGCGAGGAACCTTTCTGATAAGGATGTCCGAGCAGACCAGTCACGGCTATTCACTAAGTATACGTGTAAGTAATATTATTATTATTATTATTATTATAATTGTTATTATTATTATTATTATTATTACTGT
>JAXIVD010000412.1:146705-149205 GCA_036785275.1 Cancer borealis
CTAGTTTACTCCGAAAATATTAGTCCTAGAGCAAAAATGTATAGAACCAAATTTGTTAAGCTTGAATAGTTGTATATAATTCTCTCTTCACCTATTCAATATTCTCCATAACTTTGGAGAAAACTTAAGTTTAGGGAAAAAAAAAGATTAATCCTATTTCCCTTCTTAAAGCTATAGTTTCCCTCCAATTCCCGTTCACTATAGCTCAAAAGAACGGTCGTATCCTGCTCTTCATTTACTAATATAAACTTCTTTTACGTAAACCTAATAGTTTTCGAGTTATTAAATAAAACATGATTTCTGAAAAAAAGTCTATGGCAAAATTTTGTGAAAATTTTGACTTTTCAGAATTTCATGAAAATTGATACACAGGGGTTTTCAAACATGCTGATCACGAATCTGGACTCAATTTTGTGATTACTATCATGTTAAGGATTATTTGAGTGTTGTTTTGTTTAATGTTAATTATTGAAATATCCATTATTTAAAGAGGAAGATGAGGAAGAGGAGAAGGAGGAAAAGGGAGAGATCAATGATTAGATAGATAAGAGTGTGTATATTAAACCGTATCGTATCCCTTACAGGCATGAACAATCGAGAAATGATAGAGCGCGTCCAATCAGGATATCGAATGGCCAAGCCTCCGCGCTGTCCTGATGAGCTGTACAAGGCAATGATACACTGCTGGAACAAAGATCCAGACATCCGACCAACATTTGACTTCCTCCATCACTTCTTTGACGATTTCCAAGTATACTGAGGTTTTATTCCTGACCGGTTTTGTTAACAGCTTCTTATTCTTCCTCTGAAGAAGCTGTTAGCGAAACCGGTCAGGAATAAAACTTCAGTATATCAAGTCAATCAAATATAATTAATCTATTAACTAATTCAACAGTTACTATAATATATTGTTTCTTGTAATGCATGTAATGTTAAAATTATATTGTTTTATCATCACTGCCAAGACTTTTAATTAAGTTCACTACTCAGAAAACTATCTAAATTAAAGATTGATATAAATATACTATATATATATATATATATATATATATATATATTGTGGTGTGATAATGGTTGTGGTTGTGGTGTAATAATGGTTGTGGTTGTGGTGTGTTAATGGTTGTGGTTGTGGTGTAATAATGGTTGTGGTTGTGGTGTAATAATGGTTGTGGTTGTGGTGTGATAATGGTTGTGGTTGTGGTGTAATAATGGTTGTGGTTGTGGTGTGATAATGGTTGTGGTTGTGGTGTAATAATGGTTGTGGTTGTGGTGTGATAATAGTTGTGGTTGTGGTGTGATAATGGTTGTGGTTGTGGTGTAATAATGGTTGTGGTTATGGTGTAATAATGGTTGTGGTTGTGGTGTGATAATGGTTGTGGTTGTGGTGTAATAATGGTTGTGGTTGTGGTGTGATAATAGTTGTGGTTGTGGTGTGATAATGGTTGTGGTTGTGGTGTGTTAATGGTTGTGGTGTAATAATGGTTGTGGTTGTGGTGTGATAATGGTTGTGGTTGTGGTGTGTTAATGGTTGTGGTGTAATAATGGTTGTGGTTGTGGTGTGATAATGGTTGTGGTTGTGGTGTGATAATGGTTGTGGTTGTGGTGTAATAATGGTTGTGGTTGTGGTGTAATAATGGTTGTGGTTGTGGTGTGATAATAGTTGTGGTTGTGGTGTGATAATGGTTGTGGTTGTGGTGTAATAATGGTTGTGGTTGTGGTGTGATAATGGTTGTGGTTGTGGTGTGATAATAGTTGTGGTTGTGGTGTGATAATGGTTGTGGTTGTGGTGTGATAATGGTTGTGGTTGTGGTGTAATAATGGTTGTGGTTGTGGTGTGATAATGGTTGTGGTTGTGGTGTAATAATGGTTGTGGTTGTGGTGTAATAATGGTTGTGGTTGTGGTGTAATAATGGTTGTGGTTGTGGTGTGTTAATGGTTGTGGTTGTGGTAGAAGTAGTAGTAGTGATAGTAATAAGGAAATTACAGAAAATATATTGAAATTATGGCAAAATTAATTTATTTTAAATAACAGCTGACCAATAATAATAGTAATGATAATAACGTGGTAAGAAATTTGAAAAAATAAATATAATAATAATAATAATAATAATGAAGTGTGAAAACAGAATCCATGAATTTAAAAGAAATTAGCATGAACAGATGTTTAAAGTCTTATGAGGTGGGGGAGGGAAGGAGGGCGGAAAAACATATCGTACTGGCAGTAATAATAGTAGTGTTAATATATTATAACATATTTTACCCATAGATTAAACTTTTAATTAAACTATATATTAATAATTATACCTGAATATATATATGTATTTACAACTTAGTAACACACCAATAACACTATTATTATTATTGCTTCCACGGTGCCGTACGATATGTTTTCCACAGTCTGCGAGCGGAATTTAAACCCTCCGATGAAGTCTTAAACATTCAATGTACAATGAAGGAAGAAAGGAAGGGAAAGGTTAAGTCTAAACCTTAAAAAAACAAA
>JAXIVD010000412.1:154205-156705 GCA_036785275.1 Cancer borealis
GCAGCGGAATTAAGAGAAAAAATAGGGAGGCGCGGCGCTCCCCTATTACTGCCACCAAAGGATTATGATACCACCCTTGCCTCCTCCCCCCCCCAGGGTGGCCCTACCCCATGCACGGAAAACTGTAGCCAAACATAGTACTGCTACTGCTACTGCTACGAGATTCCCTCAAGATGACGACCACGCGTCTGGTATTGGCAGTGATCATACGCACACCATCACCTACACATGAACAAGGTCTGTATATGTGTACGTTTGTAAGGTTTATGTTTGTGTACATGTAATGATTTCTCACACTATTATTGCTATTATTATTGTTTTTGTTTTGTTATTCCTCCTCCTCCTCCTCCTCCTTCTCCTCCCCCCCCCCTCCCCCCCCCCTCCCCCCCCTCCCCCTCCTCCCCCTCCCCCTCGTTTCCTTAACCACTCAATATTTCCTTACCTTTATAATGCACTGCAAATTTAATCTCAGAAACTTGTTCAAATCACTTCAAACAATTATGCCACAGAATTACAGGAAAAGAATCAACATTTTTATTAGGTTACGTTAGGTTGGATGAAATGTTGATAAGTTTTGTTAGGTTTGATTGGGTTAGTTTTAGTTAGACTAGTGTGTGTGTGTGTGTGTGTGTGTGTGTGTGTGTGTGTGTGTGTGTGTGTGTGTGTGTGTGTGTGTGTGTGAGCTGGGTCTTGGCCAGGCAAGGGCGTTAAGAGCCAACTGGGCGTCACACATCATTACTGCAAGCAGGATGCCGTAAAGTTAGCACAACGGCAGGACATGGCACACGCTGCACTCTTGTCTGCCTGCACTCAACCATCAACATGTGTGTGGTGTGCGCGGAGACTGACCCGAACACACTGGCAATGGTTTCCAGGGCTGGCCGTGGAAAGTTGACGAAGGGCACGGGACAGATGCTCAACAACTGATCCGAGAAACAGGATGGAATGGGTGGCAGGAGGGAAGGGAGGCTGCAGACCGTCAAGTAGATTTTATAGAATAGGGTGATAGTGATATTATGTACTGAGAACCTTATATTACCTAAGGGGGTGGTGTGGGCGTGGTGATGGGTGGTGGTGGTGGTGTGATTACATAGGAATGCATATAACACCACTACTACTGGTTCCTAACTGTGGGTGTGTGTGTGTGTGTGTGTATCGTTTCACTTCCCTGTTTTTTTTTAAATTACAACTTATATAATTAATTAACCTGAAGAAAACTGTGATTATTAATATTGTCAACAGTAGCTGAGTTAATGACATTCAAGGGTAATTAAATGCTAATTAGGATCCTATACTAGACTATTATACTACTATTACTGCTGCATATGCTGCTATTACTACTACTACTATTATTACTACTACTACTACTATCAATGCTGGTACATTCTAAATAACTTTAATATAATAATAATTACCAAAACATTTCTTATATAATTAGTTTGATTAGGTTAATTAAGTATATTGACCCAAGCCTCATAGACATTTGTATTGTGATGTGTACATGTGTATAGGTGATACTAAGTTCAGTACAGTAGGTAAACGTATAGGGAGTGATTTGAACAGCGAAACGCGGCGCCCGCCTAGTGGCATCGAATAGATAGGATAGAGGAAGGAGAGAAAAAAAGAGAAAAGAGAGTTTCCTTCTCCTAGCCTTTGCCTAAAGAGGCTAGCCCTACAAGGCAGCAGGAGCCCAAGCGGACCAGGGAGCAATGATGGCTAAGGTGTAGCTCTACGTTCACCAAAATCACAGATCTCCCGAACTGCGACCCCATCACCGGCTGCAGTTTAACCTCTTACCCAGGAGGAGGAGGAGGAAATAAGAGGAAAACACACACACACTCAAACATTTTTGAGTTAATTTACCTGTTATTCACTGTACAGTCTGCTGCTGGTCTCTCTCGAGACAGCCGGCCGTCCCCCTATGGAAAGAGCTCGGAGCTCATAGTGACCAATATTTGGGTTGGACCGAGACCACTCTCACAACACACCGGGACAGCGAGGTCACAACCCCTCGACTTACATCCCGTACCTACTCACTGCTAGGTGAACAGAGGCTACACGTGAAAGGAGACTCGCCTAAATATTCTCCGTCCGCCCAGGGGATCGAACCCTGGCCCCTCGGTTGTGAACCGAGTGCACTAACCACTATGCTAGCGGACAGTGTGTGTGTATGTGTGTGTGTGTGTGTGTGTGTGTGTGTGTGTGTGTGTGTGTGTGTGTGTTATAATGTATTATTGAGTACAAATAAAACATATTTCATTGATAATTATCAAGGTAACTTGCTTTACCTAACCCAAGGAAATATTAAATGATAAACTATATATATAATTATTTTACACTTATTAAACTATCATTACTACTACTATTACTATTTCTACTACAACTATGATGTTCTGAACCCCAAGTTTCCTACAGTTCTTCATTATTTGACAAAGTTTATTTTTGAGTTCAGGATAACAATTTCCATACCAAAAAGTTATGTTAAATGAAAGAACAGATT
>JAXIVD010000413.1:0-2500 GCA_036785275.1 Cancer borealis
ACCTCACTCCTCTTGTCGCTGATACATATTGTTCTCCGTGTAAATAACAAATGAAGACATAAAACTGCAAGAGAGAGAAAGAAAGCAAAAAAAGATGACTGAAAAGAAATTAATAAAAGAGATAGAATAATTGATGTTGACGTATCATATTCTTTCCTCTGTCTATTTATTTTATATGTGATTATTTCCTTTGAATTTATAAGTAAGTCTTCTGCACTTCACATAATTAGGATAAAAAAAATTGCTATAAAAAGTGTATTCAACTCCAATACAATTTATGATTCTATGTTTTATGCAACAGTTAAGTCAAACCCGATGAGTGTTCGTATATACGTCATCATGAATGCATTTCAACATAAACTATGTATTCATATATACGTTAGTGGATCAAATTCACAACCACGCCGAAAAATGAAAAAAAAACTATGTCGTTCACCTGCTAACATAATGTATGCA
This sequence comes from Cancer borealis, assembly GCA_036785275.1. NCBI lineage: Eukaryota > Metazoa > Arthropoda > Malacostraca > Decapoda > Cancridae > Cancer > Cancer borealis. The sequence continues at coordinate 457 of JAXIVD010000413.1, forward strand.
TGTTCAGTCATGTTAAAACGCTCTAGCGAACACACAAAATATTCAAGTAAAAAAAAAATTGTGCCCATGTTTCAACGTATAGATTCGTCAGTTATATTTTAAGAACTTGTAGTAAAAAGTATCCAGATACTATTGTATTCCATTATTCAGTGACCTTTCAGATATTTTATAACGTACAGTTAATATATCAGCCCAGAGCCGCCTAGTGAGTATTAGGAATGCATAACTCAGAATGGCCATTATGGGATAAACTGACCTTAACAATATAAACATGAATATAGAAAGAAATGCTGGAACTGATTCACAAAGGAATAATAGAAAGATATAATACGTATAGATTTGTAATAGACTTGTGACGTGGTATCGATGGTATCAAGGCGGAGATATCACCATTTGGGTTATTCATGTTAGGGGTGGCGTATGACGGGATTAGAGAGAGAGAGAGAGAGAGAGAGAGAGAGAGAGAGAGAGAGAGAGAGAGAGAGAGAGAGAGAGAGAGAGAGAGAGAGAGAGAGAGAGAGAGAGAGAGAGAGAGAGAGAGAGAGAGAGAGAGAGAGAGAGAGAATACAAATATATCGCTGGATATTTAATTCACGTCATACACATTCCTATTTCATGACATTTTTCTTCCAGCGAGAAACCGAAAAAAAAAAAAAACTCGACTATTGAAATATTTCGATGCACACGCACACGCACACGCACACACACACACACACACACACACACACACACACACACACACACACACACGGGAAAAAATCAGCCCCGTTCATAAAGACACTGATTGTCTCCGGCTAATTGGATCCGCCTCGGGAACACCAAAACACCTTTGACAGCATCTCCTACAGCGGCACAATGACCCTGCTTACCTGAGGTGGGAGGGAAGGGGAGCCGCCGCACTGATTGGACTCCTCATCACCGCCTCTCCAACAAAGCCTCGCTAGTCATAGGAAGGACATGCGCGAGGACACCAGGGTATGAGTGCAGGCGAATCTCGGGTACAGGAATGTGACTATTTATCTTTTTTTTTTCTTTGTTACTTAAATTGTTTTGTAGATATTCAATCTTCCTGGTATTAAGTGTAGTTTGTCCCACTACATAGTTCGAAACGCATGGAAAATTGCAAAGTGAATGAGTGAGAAATATGCTGATATAGAATTGATTGATATAGTTACCATTTCTTTTCGCGTGTATTTTTACACTTCTAGGCTTATGTGTAGAACACTCCTAATAAAAGTTGACACGGAAGTGGGAAAATGTGTTCCCTTCAGTAAAGCCGAAAGATAAACAAATATCCGTGCAATGTGTTCAAACATTTAGAGTTATGAAAGAACAGTGAGGGGCCAGTGTGACTGACTGAATGTGTCGTAAAAATGCTGTTATTAAAGTATCTAAATATAAAACAACTGGTCGATGCAAATGGAATCCCGTAACAGAGTGTCATCTTCCCTCCGCCCCCAAGAACCTGGCAACGGGACGGGCCAATCATTTTCTCTTTTCATCACCTTCACCACGAGAGTCTGTGTTTCCAATTACGTGAAGATAGTTTGCCGACAAGACGAATGTGTTCCTCCTCCCCTCCTCGCCCTGCCTCCCACCTGTTCGCCTCCCTCACTTGCCCTACTCCACACTCCATCTTTTGTGAGACTCAAGCCTTAAATTACACCTAATTTCCAGATGAGTTTTAATAAGTTTACCTTTGAATTTCCACAATATGAAAAATATATATTTATTCATTTCAAAAGAATTTTCATCGCTCATATTCATTCCTTTCTTTCTTTTTTCAACATACGGTGTGTGATTCTCTCCTTTCTTCGTCTTCTTCACTGTCCCTTTCCCGCCACCCCTGCGCATGTCCTACGATCAATACAATAAACAAATAAGACAACATACATTTGCAGGTAAGTTTCAGGTTTTATGCACCAATGTCCAGATCTTATTTCTATAAAAGAAATATTTCTGCGTTACAGAAAAAAACAAGGCAGTAATAATTGAATAACTAGTAATAGAAAACGAACATTATATCATCTTTAAAAACAGTTGT
>JAXIVD010000413.1:7500-10000 GCA_036785275.1 Cancer borealis
CTTTTCTCTTTAGATATTTTTTTCTTTATATCTGCAGTGAATTTCATATACCATTGTTCTCTTGCGAAGATTTTTCTTACTCTGATCATTCTTATTTTTTTCCAAAACTACTACACACACGTTCCTATACAAAGGACTTTACTACGCATACACATTTCTTGTATTTTATGTACAACATATTTTCCTGCGTGTTTTTATACATCTAGTATTGTCTTTTGTCTGTATGTATGTCTATTAAGGTTATAATATGACAGTTCAAGAAGTTTTTTAAGCCTACAATTAGAATACTGACCGCTGTTCACGAAGTAGGAAAAGTGAGCACAAAGCAGTGAACATGATACACTTTCATCACATAATACAGTGTGTAGGGATGCTTCAACAACTTCAAGGATTCCATGCAAGAAGTATTGTAACCTGGACAACGTAAACAATTCCAAAACGTTCACGTAAATATATAAAAAAAAAAGCCATTACACACTGTTGGTATTTTATGTGTTAAACGCGTAATGTCAAGAAAATAGGCTTAAGGTAATATCATGTTTGCAGTGGCTAGCGGTTACTATATCATCTCATAAGGCTCATGTTGGTCCCTGGAGCGCACTTGTGGCAGCAGTAACACTAAGCCACGCAGCAAAACATTCTCTCATGATTTACTGAGAAACTCTTATGAAAAAAAAAAAAAGTTAGAATCCTCTTCGCCTCTTATTTATGATTAGCAGTGTCCAGAGCTTCCCCGTTAAGTCCCTCAATCCCGCCTTGCCTCTGTCTTGCTGTCGCTGTCTGTCGCCCTCCCCCCTTCCCCTCCCTTCCTTTCTCTCCACTGCCTCACCTTTCAGACAAGAGATCCGCAGTGGACCTTTGATGTTAGTTTTTATCTTCCGTTTTGCTCACCCGATTATTTCACGGCAAACATGTGGCTGTAATGATAGCTAGGGTGCGTCGGGATAACAGTCTCTACCACAAGGGACTGGAGGAACGCCACGCCCCGCCTGGACCCGAGGCCTGATGGGCGAGGTCCGTGTTTACCAAGGAGAGGCGCACCGCACTAAAACTCCAATATTTGACTCAACGTTCGGTCTGCTGAGGCCCTAGAAGGAGGACCCGTAAAGATTGAGCCTCCCGCTTCCTTCCCACAATATGTGAAAGAAAAAAAAAAGACTTCTTAACATCTCTATTCCGCAAGAGAAGATGAGATTAAAGACGGGTAAGATTAAATTAACCTTAAACAGACGTATATTCTTTCTTTTCTTTCTCAGAACCCGGCTACGTGAATATGAAAAGGCTCGCAGTGGTGAAAATGCGTCGCGTTTCAAAGTTCTCTTATAAGGATTGACAAGAGTGTATTCATTGGGGACGAAGACGACTCTAGTCCATTGTTGTATCATCAAGTAGTTGAAAAAAATACTGACAGTGCCCTCGATCTTGTTGTACAGAAAAAAAACACTCCACTCTAATTTCGGCAGAAGAGCTAAACAATTACAAAACAACATGCCCGTGTTTATGACGCTGCGGTAATAAGATTTTTTTTTGTAAATAATTATACAAAAATGTTGTATCCTGGTATGCTCCTTCATGAGGGTGTGACGCGAGGTTATTCATCGGGGAAAATGGCGTGAGGAAGGGTAAGAAGAGTCAAGAGAAAGGAAGAGATAGGAGAGGGAGACAATAGGGAGGACACGCCAGAGAATGGAAGGGACGGACGGGAATGGGATGGTGAGAGAGGAGATAAGAGAAAAAAACGAAAATGCAAGGATGACAGAAAATCTGAAAATCCGTACTAGCAAATGGGAAAATCTGAGAATCTGAGAGAGAGAAATAAAAAGAAATATATATACCCAAAAACAAGTAAAAAAAATGATTATGTTAAAAAAAAAATGTATCGGGTTGCATCTATACTTTAATAACACTTTATAATTATTCTCCTTCCTGGTGAGCGAGCCTGACCCTCCACGTCATAAGGACCACTGGTCCATAGACGCTCCACTGGGTCGCCGCCTAATGGGCCGTGCATAACAAGGCGTCTGCGAGGCACCTTGTTAGTGCAGATCTTCCGAGTCCGAGGTTACAAAAGCACTAATGAAGCAGCGCAGGAGGACCAGATGAGGGAGGAGGAGGAGGAGGAGGAGGAGCAGGAGGAGGAGGAGGAGGAGGAGGAGGAGGAGGAGGAGGAGGAGGAGGAGGAGGAGAAGGAGGAGGAGGAGGAAGAAGAATATGTAGTGGAAGATGTAGGAGGAGGGAAGAGGGAGGGAATAGGAACAGTGGTGAGTTATACTGGAAGTGGAGAAATAACACATGTTTTTTATCCAAAGTTAGGTAAATGTCATTACAATTTTGGGAAAGCAAGGAGATGGATGCGTGCAGGAAAGTTATTACAAGCTTACGGAAGGCGGAGACGAGAGTTGGGGAAAAATACAAAAAAAGAAAAAAATACAGCTCGAGTGAAATATATAGTTAAGCTTCATGTATCAAAAATGAGAAAATGTTTGTTGTTTCTTATTGA
>JAXIVD010000413.1:15000-22500 GCA_036785275.1 Cancer borealis
TTATTATTATTATTATTATTATTATTATTATTATTATTACTATTATTATTATTGTTATTATTATTATTATTATTATTATTATTATTATTGCTATAATTATTATCATTATTATTATTATTATTATTATTATTATTATTATTATTATTATTATTATTTTTATTATTATAATTACAATTATTATTATCATTATTACTATTATCATCATAATTATTATTACTATAATTAGTATCATTATCAGCATGAAAACAGTTATATCAGAAATAATGCAAATATAAGAGCAGGAAAAAGAATCATAAGGAAATAAAGGAAGAGAAAGAAGAAAGTGTATAGAGGAAATGAAGGAAGTTAAACAAAGAAATGAAATAAAAGTAGTGAGGCACAAACCTCGCCACGTCTGGACAATTTTCTCTCTCCTTCCATTCTTTCCCTCCCTCCATTCGCTCACTTCCTTCACCCTCACAACACAAGGAAAGACAGATTCCAGGTAAACTTTCAAGATTAAAGAAACACGGAGTTGATTTGGAGAACCGACGTGTGTGTGTAGTCTTCATTATTCTTGGAAAGTAAGTTTGTGTGAATGTTTTTTTGTTTGTTTAATTGTCTTATTTACTTATTTATCTATTAATTAATAAATTGATAATTTTTTATGCTGCAAAGGAGGATTATTTCCACACATTCACCTAATGAAGTCACTTCGAAAGTCTACAAATGCAATGTCAGCACTTCATTTTGTATCGCTGTTTGGTTCCTACTAATCACGCATTTTGATAACCTTTACAATAAATAACTTCTATAGAGTTTCTTCTCTCTTTATTTTGTCTCTCTCATTTTACATACATCCTGTAGATCGTGTTCTACTTCAAAGCAATACCCTGTAGCCACTATTGGTTTTCATGCAGCCCTACCTGCCTTGTATTGTCACTCAATACCGTAGCAACCAATTTGTTTGATAAAAGACGATCGTCCAATTGAAATAACAGTATCTACAATGTTTTTCTTCCCTGGTAGGACGCGTTTCAATTTTTGTAAATATACATTGAAATTGGAAAGGTAGTGTCGCCATTCCAGCCAAGACAGCAGCACCCCCTACTGCCTCCCGTCAATAACACACTTGTGTTGAACATCACGAGCGAAACATATTGTTTGGAGGGGACGATTCTGCATTTTGAAATGGATAATTTCAAGGGTGTTGCCCAGGCAACGTCACATGGAAAATACGAAGGTCTTCCTCAAAATAATATTCCTTCGTTTGTATGCCTCACTTGCTGCCTGGTTATATCTATGTGCCTTTGTCTATTCCTCTCGCGCTCTATTTCTAGATATGTAAACTGATTGATTGATTGATTGATTAACAAATATATAAACAGTAAAATAATTGTATATGTTCAACAATGAACCCATTCTTGCTTGATTACACTTGAACTACTAACGAGCATGTGATGAAGAATGGTGGTTGCTATTCTTGCCTCAAAACTACAAGTATTTCACAGTTTCTTTCAATGGAAAATGAGGCAATGAAAATATGCAGCGTTTTGAGTGTTATTCAGGTGCCTATTATGCTCCAAGGAACGAGCTATTTACACTAAAACATAAAATTTTCCTTCCTGAGATCTCTATTTAACGTAAAATAAAAATACAGACAATACTATGTTCATCACTTCAGGGTCAAACAAAGCCTTACTCGCAACTTTTTCCGAAATAATAATAATAACATTGACACATTATTGCTTCGCGTTTTCATGTACTAAGTTATCAGTGGTGAATATAAAACCCTTTATTTTTAGGAAAGTTACGACTACAAAATCCTATTATAAAAACAGAATTGCCTTACGGTTTTTTTTCACAAAGTTACGACTACAAAGACCTAACAACCCACTGGTGTCGTTGGATTACAGGAAAGTTAAAGTTGCGTCCTCGTTTTCCATCCTTACGTAATTATTTTTTATCGCAATCTTTCTTTGTTTTCCTCCATTTCTCGTCTGGTTAGAGCCTGTCTCCATTTACTGTTGTTTCCTGTTTTCTCTTCCCGTCTTCTCCCTCCTTCCATCCTTCTTCAACATTCCTACGCCTTTTTCCTTGTTGATCTGGTCTCCCCGTCTTCCCAGCTCTTTCTCACGGCGCTCTTTCTCTCTCCCTTCCCCTGGGCCCTTCTTTCCAGCCTCGCCCTAAACATAGTTACCACCTGGCCAACGGGACGGAAAAAAAATACCCTATGAATACTCCGTCTTCCTTCGAGGCACAAGCGAGACCTCTTCTCACTTACTCCGTTCCTTAAGAGTGTGAAATTCAGCCTCTATGAGAGAGTTCGGGAGATCGTTTTTGTTTGTTTTTTATTCCTAGTGGTGGAGGTTGTTATTGGATCCACTTTGGTACAGCAATTCAGGTAAATTTTCTCAATAAGTTATCTAACCGGACGTCGTAATGTGTACCCATGTTTTTAGAGTATAAAGTAATGAAGAAACCATTCAAGAAATCATTCAATAGGCAACGTTACGGAAGCCTGACATATAGTGATGCGTTTGAGGTTTGTCATCAACACTAATTTCATATTTTGACTGGTATTCACAGTACTGGTGGTGCACGTGTAGTCATTGTACGTCCAGTCCAGTCATATCTGGCGCCTCATTCAACACTGAATGAAGGCAATGACCCAAATTTATAATAAAGACTATTCATATAAATATTTATAGACGTTTAATATTAAAATAGCAAAATCAATAAACAATTTTATAATGGAGAGAAAATAATAATGTCTTCTCGTAAAAATAAATACCGATGAGTGAAAAAAAACGGGCTGAAAATAAGCAGATAGGAAAAGGAACCTGATATACGAGTAACAAAAATAATGAGACATAAATCAAGTCTCGGCACAAACGTGTTTTTCTCGCTTTAATTTCACTTTAATACAAATCCATTCATTTGATTTGGAAGTTCACAATGTCTCCTTAAGTAAACGTCAAGGGTGAGGCGCTGCGAATCAATAATCGTATTTCTTTAGACCGTGAGACTTACTTGATGCCAATGCGATACATCACTCCTCAGCGCCCCTGGAGAGATTAGAGAGAATCTGTGAATAGGCAATTCCCCTCCAGTGCCGAGTGTCAATGGATTCACTCCTAACAGGAGCTTGGAACATCTGAGGCCGCCAACTAAGATAGAAGTTAATCGCATCCCACCAGTACGCTATGCAACCTCTCTCTCCCTTCCCTCTCAAACCATCCAACCACTTGTTCTGAGCCGTGTTTACCCTGGCTGTGCGTGTGTGTCCTCCTGGAGAAGGCAGTAAAATTAATTGGCTCGTGGCTGGAAGCGAGAGTCACCCCCAAGAGGCAAGTCCTCGAGTGCAGAGTGACAAAACTGGATCCCGAATTCAGATCACGCTCCGAGGAATTTCCGTGCGGGCGAGGGTGTCTTTTCCAGATGGACGATTCTGTAGTTACAAATTTTACTTTCTCTCTTTCTCTATACCACCCACAGTGTTGTATTATATATACACACTTCTAAACAAACGTGATGGAAACAAGACGCTGTGTAAGAATCTCTCTCTCTCTCTCTCTCTCTCTCTCTCTCTCTCTCTCTCTCTCTCTCTCTCTCTCTCTCTCTCTCTCTCTCTCTCTCTCTCTCTCTCTCTCTCTCTCTCTCTCTCTCTCTCTCTCTCTCTCTCTTTCTCTTTTCAACAGCTTTGTCTGAAAGCTGGTGACGAGTTCAAGAGGTGATTCAGAGGGAAAGCAAGAGCCGACTTCAGGGTTACTGGAAACCTGCAGCTCGAGCGCACTTGTTCAGGATCACTCAACAGCCCTCGAGTCACGACGTTAGGAGTTCAACGAAGAGAGGGAAAGGAAAGAAGGATCGTCCTGCTCTGTTCTGAAGGGCAGCGGTAGCCTCAGGGGACGATAAGGCTCTCTTTGGGGCAAACTTTGTGACCTGAGATGAAAGGAAGTGCGGAAGGGTAAGAGAGGAAGAGGGAATGGAACGTTCAGATGACAAGAATATGAAGAATAATGGATGGACAAGTTCAAACGAACATGGAACATAGAGATATAAAGATCGTCGCATACTGCTATTATTCATTTCTTGTCTTTCTGTGTTATAAAGAAGTGTGTGTGTGTGTGTGTGTGTGTGTGTGTGTGTGTGTGTGTGTGTGTGTGTGTGTGTGTGTGTGTGTGTGTGTGTGTGTGTGTGTGTGATAGGCATGTTATCTTACGCCACCCTCATCATCTTCAAATAACATTCAAACCATGCACACTGTCATCTTGGGAAGGAATTTACGTTTAGAAGAAAAAATTACAGTGTTGCCTTTCGTGAAATTTTAAGGTACAGACATACAAATAAAACTCCCTTTCAATTTTCTGGAATCTAGACCCATTTTCAAAACGAACTCTCTTTTCGATCTCCATCCTGGTGTGCGAGCGTGAGTCTCTGTAATGCTCGCCCTCACACATCACAACACACCTTGCCTGCACCTGCTTGCTTCTGCATACACTACCTTACCTGCCTGCATCCCACTTACCATTGCAGTCGATGATATGTCAAAGGAGGAAGTCAAACAACTCATGCAATACAAGTGATAGTTATACTCACGTGCTCAAGTTCACCAGCAGTTTCTTTCCCCAGACCTTATGTGCACACAGTCGCCGGTGCTCGCGTGGCCTGGAGAAACAAAGAATGAAGAATTAGATGTGATATAATTGTTTCCTCGTCTTGTGATCACACCACCCTCTTCCTCTATCTCTTCCTGTTCTTCGTTCATTTCCTCCTCTTCCTCCTCCTCTTTCTCCTGCCACTACGACTACTGCTATTATCACTACGTCTACCACCACTAATAATAATAATAATAATAATAATAATAATAATAATAATAATAATAATAATAATAATAATAATGATAATAATAATAATAATAATAATAATGATAATGATAATAATAATAATATTAATAATAATATCACTACGTCTACCACTAATAATAATAATAATAATAATAATAATAATAATAATAATAATAATAATGATAATGATAATAATAATAATATTAATAATAATATTAATAATAATAAGTAATAATGATAATAATGATAATAATAATAATAATAATAATAATAATAATAATAATAATAATAATTATTATTATTATTATTATTATTATAATAATAATAATAATAATAATAATAATAATAATAATAGTAATAAAAATAATAGTAAAAACAATAACAATAACAATGATGATAATAATAATAATGATAGTAATAATAATAGAAAAATAATAATAATAATAATCATAATAATAATAATAATAATCATAATCATAATAACAATACCAATAATAAGAATAACAATTATAACAATAATAATAACGCTACTATTTCTACTACCAATAGCAATATTCATTCTAATACTACTATTAGTAATAACAAGAACGAAGAAGGCATCGCAGACGGGACGGATCACGTGGCACAAAATGTGGATGCCTTGCAATTCGATACTGGAAAAGTAGTCACGGTGGGGTATTTCCTGCTCGATTGGCTTTCAGCTTCTCGCCTTCAGACTCTCAGTGCCTTCTTCAGGCCGATTTAAGGTCGACGAGGTAGTCTCTCAAGTAGGATTATCGCCCGTAATTGGCGCCTGCAGCAGTGTTAGCTAAGGCTCGAGTTCCAATTGGATCTCGTCCCGCCTTGTCAGGAAGGAGGTTCAAGTCCCCAACGAAAACGGAAAAGCGCCTCTTCTTACTAATTCTAACTAATTTATGGAAAAAAATATATAATGACTGTGCAAATGAGGTTTCGTTTTCGTTTTCAACCAACACTTGTTTAAGTGATTCTAAAAGTTTAAGGCTTCCTCGTTTGTTAAAGAGAGACGCAGAGTGATGTGGCAGCAACCTTGCCATGAGTGCACACTAGCCAGGGTTATCCTCCCTTTGCCAGCGGGAATGACGGTCTGGATGGTGAAGGTGTAGGCGAGGCAGCAGTATAAGGGCTTTCAATGCTATTTTCGGCTTGGAGAGAAAACAATCGTCACTTGTTTGGGTTGTTCCATTACAATTCACAAGTCGATGATAAGTTCATAGTAATATTTATAACTATCAAAGCGCCTTAAATGCATGTTTCAGAACTGTGATGTTATTATCAAGCTTTTTGAATGACAAGAATCTTCATCACAACTTTTTTTTTTATTAATTTGGTATTTCTGAAATAAGTGTAAAGTTTTGATAAGATAATTGTACCTGCTGTCTGATACCTGCAGGGAAGTGTGTCAAGACCAGTGATTAATCTGAACATAACTTTTTCTATCACCTGAGGAGAGCATATGCATCTCGACACTAAACACAAAGGAAGTCAATCAAACACAAGGCACCGAACGCTCCTTCCAAACAGGACTTTAAATCATCCAGAGAAAAAAATCCCTAGAGCGTGGAACACATTGGGATAAAAATCTTATTTAAACGCGATGGCTTCAGGATTCGGAGTAGAAAAACGTGTTCTGAATCCACCTAAATTTAAAACTTTTCCTTCTCAGGAGCCGATGATATCACAGCTTGAGATGGTTTCAGCCCTCGGAGCCTCCTGAATCCTCACCATCCAAAAAGACACTTTCTTTCTATTGTTCGCCCCTTAGTTGTGCCTCATGCTCCCCGATTCAAAATGTTTTGCTTTAACACATCGGGAAAGGTTTCAATATATTCCCTGACAGCAGGAAGCGCCGAATCCGAGGGCGACTGGCGTTACCCTGCTGCTGGCAGAAGACATGAACAGTAAGCAGGAACCTTTATTAATATTTCTAAAAGAAGAGCCAATACTTGAATGTGTCCTTTGTTCATTCGGGAAATATGTGAATTGTGATTTTCATCTATGTATTTTTGTCTCGCCTTGCACTTACATAAACAAAAATATGACCAGTAAATATGGTCGAATAGGTAAATAAAGTTAAATGAAAGTAGAAAAATCAATTACACACACAAACACACACACACACGCACACGCGCACACACACACACACACACACACACACACACACACACACACACACACACACACACACACACACACACACACACACACACACATTGAGGCATGTCAAGAGCTCGTCTATGTATAGGTCCGTCGCCTTCTAATCCACAACACCAATAAAAGTCTTGGCGCTGCCTCGTCCACAGAAACACGACGTGAAAAGTAGAACAGCCACTTGTCGCTCCCCAATAATTGGAAGATCCCCAGGTAGCTCAGGAGTGGGAGGAGTTATGGACTGACTGATTCCCTTCCCCTCCCTGGGCAATCCCAACATAAGTAATGAAGGGTGAGATGGAGACATAGCTGGGTGGAATGAGGCGTGGGGTGACACGGCTTGGGGTGACACGGCTTGGGGTGACAGGGTGTGGGGTGACAGGACGAGGTAGGGATTGAATAGGGATTAAGATGGGTAAGAATAGGTTAGGAAGCGTGCGTTGGAACCTCCACCAATGTGTATTTGTAAAGGATAAAGAGGAGAAAAAGAGGGAGTATGCGA
>JAXIVD010000413.1:25000-47500 GCA_036785275.1 Cancer borealis
CCCAACACATTACCAATTTTGCAAGTTATTACAGTTAGGAGTGAAAAACAGTGGTCATTCCTTACTTTCACAGTTAAACCGTATCTTTTTTCAAAAAAATTGATTACGTTCTAATTTTCTCGGAAGCTATTAGAGATATTGGAAATATCATTGCAGCATCTGATAGACCTAATTAAACTCTACAACTGACATAATGAATATATGTTCTATGTATAATATTTACGCAGTAATATTAAACCGTATTTTTTTTTTCCAATAAATTGATTTCCTTCTAATTTTCTCGGAAGCTATTAGAGATATTGGAAATATCATTGCAGCATCTGATAGACCAAATTAAACTCTAAAACTGTCCTAATGAATATTTGTTCTTAGTTCAAATGTATCAGTAAAATAACACTATCACTTTTTTTTTCTTCCTCATTTTCTCGAAAGCTATTAGACATATTGAAAATGTCATTGCAGCATCTGATAGAACTTATTATATTACTATATAACTGTAATTATGAATATTTGTTTTATGATTAATAATTACGCAATAATATAAAACCGTATCTTTTTTCCAAAACATAACTCTCCTCCTCATTTTCTCGAAAGACATTAGAGATATTGGAAATATCATTGCTGCATCTGATTGATCTAATTAAAATCTACAATTGCCATTATAAATATTTCTTCTATGTATAATAATTACGCAGTAAAATTAAACCGTATCTTTTTTCCAAAAAATAGATTTCGTTATAACTTTCTCGGAAGCTATTAGAGATATTGGAAATAACATTGCAGCATTTGATAGACCTAATTAAACTCTACAACTATCATAATGAATATTTGTTCTATGTATAATAATTAGGCATTAAAATTAAACCGTATCATTTTTCCAAAAAATAGATTTCGTTCTAATTTTCTCGAAAGCTATTAGAGATATTGGAAATATCATTGATGCATCTGATAAATTAACACAACATAACATAACAACCTAACTAAACCTAATCAAACCTGACTAAACGTAACGAAACCTAACGAAACCTAACATAACCTAACCAAAAAAATTTCATATTTATTTCTGTAACTCAGTGGCATAACTGTTTGATGTGATCCGAACAAGTATCTGAAGTTGAATTTGCAATCCATTATAAAGGTAAGGAGATATCGACTGGGTCGTCTGACGAATATTACCTGTAAATTTAATGATTCGTAAGACGACCCAGTCAATATTTCCTTACCTTTATAATGGACAGAAAATTCAACTTCAGATCCTTGTTCAGATCATCCCAAACACTTATGCCACTGAATTTCAGAAAAAAATTTTGAATATTTTTTTAAGGTTATGTTAGGATTATAGTTAGGTCTGTTTAGGTTTAGTTACGTTTAGTTAGATTTGGTTAGGTTAATTTTGGTTAGGCTTATTCAAGTGCAGCTCTAGGAAGGTTATGTTAACAAAGCAATTTTCATTCGGTAAATTTTTACATCTCCACCAGAATGGCGTGCTACGAAAAAGAAAAGGCATCTGCATCTCACACAACCCCTACTTTAATCATAAAAAGCATTTGATAGCTTCTAAATTAACATAACATAACATAACAACCTAACAAAACCTAACCAAACCTAACTAAACCTAACTAAACCTAACGAAACCTAACATAACATAACCAAAAAAAAATTCATATTTATTTCTGTAATTCAGTGGCATAATTGTTTAATGTGATCCGAACAAGTATCTGAGGTTGAATTTGCAATCCATTATAAAGGTAATGAGATATCGACTGGGTCGTCTGACGAATATTACCTGTAAATTTGATGATTCGTAAGACGACCCAGTCAATATCTCCTTACCTTTATAATGGACTGCAAATTCTACTTTAGATCTTTGTTCAGATCATCTCAAACAGTTATGCCACTGAATTTCAGAAAAAAGTATGAATTTTTTTTTTAAGGTTATGTTAGGATTATAGTTAGGTTTGGTTAGGTTTACTTACGTTTAGTTAGGTTAGTTTTAGTTAGGCTTATTCAAGTGCAGCAAGTAGGAAGTTTATGCTAACAAAGCAATTTTCATTCGGTAAATTTTTACATCTTCAATAATTACGCAATAATATAAAACCGTATCTTTTTTCCAAAACATAACTCTCCTCCTCATTTTCTCGAAAGCTATTAGAGATATTGGAAATATCATTGCTGCATCTGATAGATCTAATTAAACTCTACAATTGCCATTATGAATATTCGTTCTATGTATAATAATTACGCAGTAAAATTAAACCGTATCTTTATTCCAAAAAATAGATTTCCTTCTAATTTTCTCGGAAGCTATTAGATATATTGGAAATATCATTGCAGCATCTGATAGACCTAATGAAACTCTACAACTGTCATAATGAATATTTGTTCTATGTACAATAATTATGCAGTAAAATTAAAGTGCACCTCTCCCCCCGACACACACACACACACACAGACACAGACACAGACACACACACACACACACACACACACACACACACACACACACACACACACACACACACACACACACACACACACACACACACACAACACACACACACACACACACACACACACACACACACACACACACACACACACCTCGGCGAGAAGTGCCCTCAAGCGACACGACCCCAAGCACCCTCAGTCCCAGCCCATCCCGTGCCTATCCCAGCTCCTCCTCAGTCCCAGCTTCCTCCAAGACCCTCACGCGGTAAAAAGAACTAGCAAGGCTCGCCCATTCCCACACTGTCTCCATTACCACAACACTGCCTCGACCTCGGCCGCTCCAAGGGTCTGCCACATAAATTTTTCTTCCTCAGATAACCAAGCGAGCTCTCCCTTCACCTCGCCATTATCCAAGGACACCGCCATGGCCAACCCTTATCTAACAGTCATTTGTCGTATTTGTGTCTTCAGCCACTAAATGGAGAGACGTTAGTGTTCGGTGAAATGTCAGTGTTTGTGTGAGGCTCAAGAGTACTCATGTAGCTGTGGGGATTGGAATGCATGGCGGGATGTTTTTTAAATTATTATTTTAGTATCGTTGTGAGTATTGTTTCACAGTTGTGGTAGTAAGTGGAGGAGTAGACTGGTAAAATAAATGTGGTTATTATCTTGGCTTCGGAATGCATTTTGTCTATCTCCTCAAACTTAACTTCGATTAATGTATATACTATTTTGAGGAAGATTTTACTATTTTTGTTGTTATTTTTTTCTCAGTAACGCATTAAAAAAACATTTCGTTCTCTTTGTTTCCATTGTTCAGTTAAAATGTCATCTCTTCTTCTATGGAGAGAAACAAAAATTTCATCGGTTTCAGTTTGTAGTGAAATTTTGGTTTGCGAAATTAAGTTACTTTTGATGGGAAAAGCCCTTTGTTGTTATATTCTCATTGTTTCGGGAAATATATTGCATTCTGTGTGTGGCTTTGTAATATGTGGCTTTTCATCTTTTGCTTTGTATTTTGTGTTTCTTGTTTGAAGATATTCCAAGTACTATCAATTATTCTACATCCGAAACGACCATAATGCGTTTGTATCTTTTTAAAGTTTCATTGAATAATACCGGCAAACAAAAATCACGAACAGGTACACTAATGTAATTAATATGCAAATTTTTACGTGCAAATATAAGTCATCAAACTGTAAAAAAAAAAACAAGCAGTGTCCCAAATGGATTGGTAATGCCGCGGTTTATAATCCCAAAACAGCGCTAGAGTAATTTCATGATATGCAAAATTTTTAATTGTTATTCATGAGAAAGTATGTTTTCATCAAAAAAAAATTTATTATATTATTTCGTCACCAAGCCTCCACGTGGATTCAGGCGTTACCATGTACTCTTTGTTTGGTTGGTCCTGGTATGCACTGGAAACAAAAAATTTAATAATCTTCTAGTAGCACTACAGACGCCTCTTAGTGGTGCGATACACACACACGCACACGCACACGCACACGCACACGCACACACACACACACACACACACACACACACACTCACACACACACACACACACACACATCGTAACGCTCTGTCATCCTTCCTTCTCGTTCCTTTGCTTAAATTAGCTGTTAATTTCAAGAGTGTGAGTCCTACTTCGCTAGTACTGGTGACACCCTTTAAGCCCAATCTCTTGCTATTCCCGCCACCTGCCTTGCGTCTCAGAGCACCAAGGCACGGGGCACTACACTTGCAGGTTCTGTCAGAGTACCGGGGCGTCTGGATTTATATATGTTATTTTAATCCTGGAGCTTCCGCCGCTACCAAGAATCCCTCCAAGCTCATAGCTATTTTTTCCAAGGTTATCCATTACTTGTGGCTTTCCCTGTCCACCTTCGTAACAAAAGAACATTCTGTTGCGCACGTCTCTCGCAGGGGATTATGTAAATTTCGTCTGACAGTGCCGACTCAGGTTGTGCAGAATTACTTCGCATCCTAAACTGCGGCTGGGCAAATGAAGAGGATATTATACTCAATATCATAAATGCAGCTGGATTTGTCAGACTGCCTGTCTATGTGTCAGTTTGCAGCAGTCATGTCTATATGTGTGTGCGTCTGTTTATTATCCGCTCACGAAAACAGTTTCACCGACGTCCATGGAAGCACACCATTCTATTCAGCATATTCCACGAGATAATACAAGCAGCATGTAGATAGAAAAACGTTCAAACTTTGAGATGCTGCTGCGGTGCACTAGGATGTGTGCTTTAGGGTGAGAACATTCTGGCCCAGCACAGGTAATGCAGGAAAACGTGAAGGAACCGAATGATCAGGCTTTTGCTGCTGCCACTGCTGCTGCTGGTGAGGATGATGATGATGATGATGATGATGATGATGATGATGATGATGATGATGATGATGATGATAATAAGTATTATAAGTATTACTCATATTATCACTAATATTATTATTATTATTGATATTATTATTATTATTATTACTATTATAATTATTGTTATTATTATTATTGTTGTTGTTATTATTACTATCATCATTATCATCATTGTAATT
This sequence comes from Cancer borealis, assembly GCA_036785275.1. Classification (NCBI taxonomy): domain Eukaryota; kingdom Metazoa; phylum Arthropoda; class Malacostraca; order Decapoda; family Cancridae; genus Cancer; species Cancer borealis. The sequence continues at coordinate 30,014 of JAXIVD010000413.1, forward strand.
ATTACTTTGTAAAACATGACACTTCATTCAAACAAAAAAATTAGAAAAATAATAAAACAATAAACAAGTTACCTCCTGGAGTGAAAGTCGAGCCTGTCAAGCCCCCCCCCCCCCCTCCTGACGACCGTCATCCCATCCCTATACATCTCTTGCCTCACCCACCAACAACCGCCACATTATCGGTAATTGCTGCCACGCACTTCTGATAACTCGCCTAGTTGCCTCATGACGCTTTTTGCCGTGAAGTTGATCAAGATTAATAGCGTAGAAGAGGAATCTTTCCACCTTTTCCGAGGTCCATTAGCTTGGCCATTAAAGGAGGCGTAGCCACGGCCGCTAATGGATCACCTTCATTATTTACGCCGGGCAGCCCACGGTGCTTGTACGGAGAGATGAACCCCACCGGTGTTTGACTTATTAAAGTGACTTTTACTTCCATTTTCAGGATGCGGTTATTTTATTAATTTGTACTCATAAACATCGGACAGCATAAATACAGTTATGATATATATCTAATTAGGGGAAAATATATTTTAAAATTATATGCATAGAAAGCTGTGTGTGTGTGTGTTGTGCAGTAGCATCACGTGCGTCACGCGTGTCACCAATAACTCACTGTTATTGCGCGATGAAATCAAAATTACTGATTCCTAAATTCCCGTCCAATCCACATCCTGACACACAGCAACGCTCCAGCCTTACATTCACGCCACTCCACACCAACCCTCCAATGCCTCTACTTGTTATTCCTCGATTATCAAACACCAATTATTTCCCTTTTGCACGCCTACGCTGGTCCGGACATCCCTGCCTCATGCATCATGCCTTGCCTGTAACAGTGAGGCCACCCATCTTTATGGTGCTACACTGCTAGCCTAAGTGCCTCCACGAGCGACCTCCTCTCATCGCCCGCCACAGCCATCCATCCCGAGTGACCCGCTGGCCCGTCTGTCGTTTGGGCCACACCACATCCATCTCCATAATTTTCTCGTTCTGGGTTTAGAATGAATCTTTTCTCTCTATACTGACGACTCTCTCGCTCTCGCTCTCGCTCTCGCTCTCTCGCTCTCTCTCTCTCTCTCTCTCTCTCTCTCTCTCTCTCTCTCTCTCTCTCTCTCTCTCTCAACGCAGCTCAAGACCATGACAACGCTCCCATCACTCCCACATCGCAGTGACAACCATATGTCTTCTTTTGTCCCTCCCACATTACAGGCATAAGTAAAGGTGAAAGAACAACACACAAAACACGGCAACAAAAGATGTACTACACCCGCCTCCCTTTTACAACCTTTCCTTCCTCTACCTGTGTCGTATACCTCTCTTCTTCGCTCCCTGTTCCTCGCTCCCTCCATCCCTTCCTCTATCCTTGATCTTCCTCCCACGACAACCACACAATATTCTCCAGTAACACGTCAAGTCAGCTTAGGGGGACAACGTATATTATTCAGGTGGCGGAGTTGAGACGAGTAATCCTCTTATGCACCGTCTAATAATATCTTCTTCAGCGTTATACATGTCCTCTTATTCCGTCATATATACCCTCGCAGGCGGTAACTGATGTACACTACATAATTAAAGTATTATGTTCTCGTGTTTAACATATGTAGATGTTGTCTGACAATACAGGTGTTTCAATTACTGTCGTCTACTATACGTACCACCTGGGCGTATATCAGGATGCAAGTGGCAGGATTTCACACCTATAATCATATTGGATTAATGTCTTTCCAGGAAACGACTCTCACCTCCTTGATCATACTTTTAATCAGTGTTGTAAAATATATATCACAAGCCTTTGAACATGAGACAACATGCGATACTGACTATATACCTTATTAGTGATTCTCTATGCGTTAGATAGACTTTTTAATATACAAAGTAACTGACAACGAACAAATCTAAGGTAATAAAAATCTCACTAAGAAACATTTTACACAGGTGCAAAACAATTCAAATCACAGCAAGTTGGTCAAGAGAGAGAGAGAGAGAGAGAGAGAGAGAGAGAGAGAGAGAGAGAGAGAGAGAGAGAGAGAGAGAGAGAGAGAGAGAGAGAGAGAGAGAGAGAGAGAGAGAAAGAAACAAAGAAAGAAAGAGAGAGAGAGAGAGAGAGAGAGAGAGAGAGAGAGAGAGAGAGAGAGAGAGAGAGAGAGAGAGAGAGAGTTGAAGAAAATAAATTAAAGTAGCCGACCTCTCTCTCTCTCTCTCTCTCTCTCTCTCTCTCTCTCTCTCTCTCTCTCTCTCTCTCTCTCTCTCTCTCTCTCTCTCTCTCTTTCCAGTAAGTTGCAATGTTTCCCTCTGAACAATTAGGGTGACTAGGGGCGGTGGGGATAACGCTTTCAGGCGAGGCAAGAAGACTAAGTGCGGAAAGTGAGGCGGAGTTCGGACTTATGTTTCAAGTTTATGGACTAGAATCCCAAGTACTTCTATACTACTAAGTCCTTTGAAGAATGCCATGGAGTTAAGTGTTTTTGAGTGTGTGTGTGTGTGTGTGTGTGTGTGTGTGTGTGTGTGTGTGTGTGTGTGTGTGTGTGTGTGTGTGTGTGTGTGTGTGTGTGTGTGTGTGTGTTCTAGTGGATGTACGTGCAAATAATTAACTTCCACCACCTGACGCATGAGACACTGAGGCAAACCTTCCTTGCGTGAAGGTGTCAGAGGTGCCCAAGTTCCGCTAATGACAGGGTGATGAGGGTTGCACGCACATCACCTCAACAACACTCTTGTTAACCTCCCAAAAGCTACTTTTGGTGTATATGTCGGTGGAGGTGCAGATAGATTAAATACAATATCTTAGAAGGTTTTCATGAACAACAGAAAGCTATAAATTACTTTCCTCTAAGAACAGATTCGGCTCACTTTACCTGCAAAAAAATATAGGATACGAAGACTTATCACCTTCTAGTAGCATGCAAACATTCCCGACGTGAAATGTATTTATCATGGCGGTTACCAAGAAAGCTGGTTAGTTTTTTTTTCAGTGTGGCAGAGTGAATTTCATCCCATGCCAGCATGACTGTTGCAATGAGTGAGTTAGTTTCCGTTCAAAAATCAGTACAGAGGTTTTCATGGGATTTAGATCAGGTGAATTTCCTATCCAATCACTGAAGAATGACAGATCACAGTCTCAAAGCTATTGGATCACATATTTGGCAGTGTGTACCGTCTTGTACTTGTCAAAGAAGTCTAGTGCCACTATAACTAAAATTTAATTATTGTCAAGTTATAGTTTATCTGACTTTGTAGATGGATAACTTGTGTACAGAGAGACGATTGACAGAAAAATCATACAGAAATCGGTCGTTTCTCATCATAATAACCTTCTTGTATCACGTTCTGACACACACTGTCAAGTTGTCCAGGTTAGTGATTAGCCTTAGCGATTACTAACTACTAGATGTACGACAGCTGAGTGGTGCGTGACCATTAGTTACAGAAGAGGTTTCATATAAAATTCACAGCTAAGTATTGCTTTATTGTCGTTACGTAAGTTTTATGCTGTCTGACGATCCTTTATCTGATCAGACTGTAATTCTACGCCTGGCAGGCAGCGAAAATCAGCAGATCTTCCAGAGGCAACAGAGGGGGCAGAGAAAGCTTGGGGGCTTCCATTAGTCGGGTTTATGTGGCTTTACCAAAATTAAATTTGTCGCTGCCCTGTGTATGAAGGCAGGTTTAACGAGAATCAGGTTGGAGACCACACTGGCTGAACTTTGTTAGCTTGAGTTGGTAAGCTTAGACCAAATTAAGTTTGGCAGCATTTCACACCCAACCTCCAAATACGTGGCGTCGCTTACGTTAACGTTTATTTTCTCAGACACTAGATTTCTCTTGACACCACGTTGAGCGGCACGTCCTTTCAGTGCCGCACTGCCTAGGGAGGTGGACTGGAGGGGATGAGTGGGAACAGTATATTACGAGAAAAGAGGGAAGGGGGAAAGTGCAGGAAGGGAAAGAGAAAAGTAGTAAGGAAAATGAAAACAAGAGAGGGGAGGTAACTAGAATGAATAAAGAGAAGAGGAGGGAAGGTGATGTGTTAGAAAGGAAGAAAATCGAAAGAGGGGGAAGAGCAGAAGAAAAAAAATAGAGAAAGAGTGAAAAATAAGGGAAGGGAGAGGATGTAGGAGAATGAAGAGAAAGGGGACGAAAAGGCAAGGCTAGGCAAGGCAAAGCAAGGCAAGGCAAGGCAAGGCAAAACAAAGGAAGGAATGGGATGAGAATACTAGGCAAGGCATAACGAGGGAAGGGAAGATTAGAAGAGAGGAAGAGGAAGAAGGAACAAAGTTGACGTGTCTCATGGTAGACGACGCAGAAGGGATGCCTTGGATGGAGGATTCTTGTTTTTCGGGTAGGGGAGGAAGGAGGGTTGGGACTCGAGGGATAAGAAAGTTAAATTGGTTAAAGCTATGGCTAATACTCTGTTTCAATCTCTTAAATGGTCTCCATAGAGGGAACACGAGACCCCAATATTTTTCTCCAGCAGTCTAATTTTTTTCATAGTTATATTTTATAAACTAAACTATTTACTGCTATAGGACTATCTAAGAGCGATCTTTTATTTTTTCCTCATGTTCTTTATGCTTATTTCTTATTCTTACAGTTGTCATTATTACCAGCTTAGTGACACTGGTGCGCTCGACTTAATCCAAGCCTCGAGGTCCTGGGTACAGCCACACAGATACACTGGGCGGGTTTCCTTTCATGCCTTGCCTCTGTTTATCTAGGAAGTGACAGGTGCAGATCCAAGTCGAGCTGCCGTCACCTTGCAGTCCGGCAGGAGTTTCACGGAAAGTTAGTTTTGGTGCCCTCCTATGTGTGAGTGTGTGTGTTTGTGTGTTTGTGTTTATGTTTGTGAGTGCGTGAGTGAGTGGGTGAGTGAATGAGTGTGTGTCTGTGTGTCTGTGTGTGTGTGTGTGTGTGTGTGTGTGTGTGTGTGTGTGTGTGTGTGTGTGTGTGTGTGCGTGCGTGTGCTGAATTATATTAGTAATACCTAAACCAGTTGCTTGGCCAAGGTAATGGTGGTGGTGATGGAGAGTAATGGCAAGTAATGGTTAGTAATGGTGAGTGATGGATGGTGGTGAGTGACAGGTCATAACGAGGGATACTGGAAGGAGATAGGTTGAGCTGGAGGTGATGAGGCGTGATAAGAATGATGGGAAGCTATAAGTGGTGATGAGTATTAATGCAGTTAGTGAATGTTGCTTATTGGTGATGGTGATGATTGCTGACTCTGAGGGGTGGTGAGTGATTCTGAGTCACTGTGTAATGGGTGGTGATATTGGTGAGATAATGAGGGTGAGAAAGGGATAGTGGTGATAGGCGTTGATGGGGATGACGGGTGGTAATGGAGTGATGAATATTCTTAAGACTAGGAAAATATACTTCCCCTCGTCCCCCCACACACACACATGCGACTACTACTACTACTATTAATACAACTGCTGCTACTGTTACTGCTGCTGCTACTACTACTACTGCATGCATCATTATTACACGTCTTGCATTACATGAGAGGGAGCCAGCGATGGAAATGTCACCGTGTTATATCCTCTAATATTCAGCAAGCCTTGGATGTGCCACAAGGGGAAGCAAATGCAGACGAGCACGTATGTTCCCGTCACGTGTAAGCGGAGGTAATCAGGAGCAGGAACTTGATTCAGGGAAGTTATTGTACTGATGTAGATTCTGTGCAGTATATATTTGTAGTGAGAACCAGAACAGGGAGTATTGCTGTAATGGATGTTGATAGGATATGTACATGTGATATTCAAATTGTGTTTTAGCCAATAGTATTAAAATATATATTCCTGCACTTGTATTAGAATAGAAAGAATGTTTAATGCTTGCAAGGGGAAAGTAAATGTATTTGTGTGTAAAAGTAATGGGAACATGAATTTGCTGTCAATATATATAGAATAACAGCATTCATGAGCATGGATGGCAGAACATTAGGTCAATACTGCATTAAGGAAGGTGCTGCTGATGACACATGACATGGAAGATTCTGAAAATACTTATGGCAAAAAGTAAGGATATGGAAACTTAACCTACTTATTCATTGAAACATTAATGATAAATAATATACAAATAAAAAAATAATAAGGAGTTAGCATGTATGCACAGAAAGTGAAAATACACCCCCTACCCAAAAATAAGTATCTCTCAACGATACTGGAAGGAATAAAGATAAACACACACACACACACACACGCACACACACACACACACACACACACACACACACACACACACACACACACACACACACACACACACACACACACACACAGACACACACGATAAAAAAAGGCCTCCCGCTATATTTCACGTTGACAGTTCCTATAATGGGCACAGATCTTAAGGGTTACCACGACACCCGTTGTGGATTTGTATTCAGGATCGAGGGTTGTAAATGTCGGTGGGTTGTGTGGGTGGGTGAATGGATGCGTGCATGGCCTATCACACCGACAATCTATAATGGGCTCACGTCGCTGCCTCTTCCTAGAATCTTGTTCGTGTACTGCTGGAATAGAGTGTTGGTGTTGTTGTTGGTGTTGGTGTTGGTGTTGTTGGTGTTGGTGGTGGTGGTGGTGGTGGTGATGGTGGTGGTGGTGATGGTGGTGGTGGTGGTGGTGGTGGTCCTAACAGTGGGAACATCAGCAGGATAGTATTACTGATTAATTACCACCATAATTGATCCTCTTCTGATGCCGATTTATATTCATCCCAACCTCAAATACTCAAACAAGTGGCAATATTTATAATAAATTGTTTGTGCTTGTCCATCTGATCATCTATCATCTAGTTTATATGTATGTATGTATGTATGTCTTACTGGATGTTTGTGTCTGTCTGATATTTCTCTGTCTGTCTATTTATATATGTGTGTGTTTGTGTGTGTGTGTTTGTGTGTACCTTGTTCGCTGTTGTCTTCAGTGGCCCAGCTGACCTAACTAGTAGTGTGGATAATACACGTAAACGATCTTAGTTTCATGATACTAAATATGTGTAGCAGAGTTGCAGCAATTAAATGGATTGAAAGAAGATTGTTACAAAACGAAAAATACGAAGAAATCAACCACAACAAAAGATAAAGGAATGTAAAGATTGACATACACACACGCACACGCACACGCACACGCACACGCACACGCACACGCACACGCACACGCACATGCACACACACACACACACACACATTATAATACAAACATTAATGTCACTGAATGCCTAGAATGACACTAGACAGGTCATAATTGATCGAAACTGAATAGGGGAATATATTTAATAAAGAACTTTTTTTCCATCAACGTCAATATGTCAAAACTTTCAAAATACCAGGTTTTCGGGATTTTTTTTTTTTTTTACCAGAAACCTCCTTTCGGGTGCTGTGTTATGTTCTTTTTGTCAGCACCACAGGCACCAGGCCATACAACATAGCTGATCTACCTACAGTAATGTAAACTTTCTCTTACATACTTGTATAAACCCTCTATCATAAACGAATCCAGAAAAAAATTCTTTCCGAAACCAGGTAAAGAAATGTAAATCTAATATTGTTACTTGCAAAATATATTTTTAACACTTTCATCAGTTTTTCTTTTTATCCATCGTTTTCCTCCTCCAGCATAAAAAATGTTTGTTAATACTGTAAAAAAAATATATAGAAGACAATTAATTTTAAAAGTTCACCTAACTTCAGTCCCAGTGTTGGCGTCTGTCAAAGAGAATTATTGTTCCAATTTCCTCATTCAAATAAAATAATGAGATACTGAGTTTGGTGCGATTTTTATTTATTAATCATGTCAACCAGTCGATGACTCACACACTCATTCTCTCTCTCTCTCTCTCTCTCTCTCTCTCTCTCTCTCTCTCTCTCTCTCTCTCTCTCTCTCTCTCTCTCTCTCTCTCTCTCTCTCTCTCTCTCTCTCAATAATGCAAAACTGCATATAATCATGCAGTCCTAGTAGTATTGTAGTAGTATTTGTAGTATTCATAGTAGTAATATTCGTAGAATTCGCAGTAGTAGTATTCGCAGTATTGGTAGTATTCGTAGTATTCGTCGTCGTAGTAGTAGTAGTAGTAGTAGTAGTAGTAGTAGCAGTAGCAGTAGCAGTAGTAGTAGTAATAGTAGTAGTAGTAGCAGCAATAATAATAATAATAGTAATAGTAATAATAATGATACTGATAATAATAATAATAGTAACTACAACAATAACACAAAAAACGAAGAAACAAAAACAAGAAGAAGGCTAAGTCAAGGTAGATAGGCCTCCTCCTTCCCCGTATCAGATGGTTGCGCTATCCCTGTCTGTCTTCATCCATCTCGCACGATCCCTTTTGTTTACTTTATTAAATTCCTTATACTGACGGTGCCCCTCGCAGCCCACGAAGAACTGAATGCCTTGCCATCCCTCACTGTCCGTCGCGCTAACACCACCCGCTGCTATCCCAAAGATATTGAATTTATTAAATCAATCCTTCTACTTCATCTAACCATTAAGGATTCTACACAAGATTAAGAAAGGAAGGTACGACCCTACGTAATTCCCTTTCTTAGAAAAATGATGAAGCTTTTGCATGCAATATTATAATACATCGACGCTCTGTGTGTGTGTGTGTGTGTGTGTGTGTGTGTGTGTGTGTGTGTGTGTGTGTGTGTGTGTGTGTGTGTGTGTGTGTGTGTGTGTGTGTTCATCATAACCTGTGATAATACTTTCACACTCCCTTGCATAATGAAAGAATGGTTGGGGGACGTGTGCAGGTTGCTGAATATGATACGTCACTCAACGCAAAAAAGTTAAGTTTAGCCTGAAAGATGAAGTGTTGCCTAACTCAGAAAACACAGTAAGGGTGGAACAGGTCTTTCATTTGTGTTCTCTAAACTATTATGCATGTTTCCATTACCAAATATTAGGGGAGATACAAACAGAATGGAATAAAAATGATAAACTAGTGTGTCATTTTTAGATATACTAATTCCTTAAGAAAATTACGTAAATGGAACAAGGTAAGAAAGCTTGGAATACTAAACTAAAGTAATCATTATTTTATCTAGTAAATATGCATACAACAATTTTAACCTGTACACATTTCTTTCCAATCTCTTAACAGCGTTCTATTAGCTCGTCCTAGTTCTCATCAATATAGATCATTGTCATGTGCGGCTTAATGAAGCAAATATATGCTAAGAATAGAAAAAAAACGAGATCACACAGGTGTCACGCCACGCTGATGACCTATAGGTATACGGAACCAAGGAGAAGAATATAGAACAGCGTCTATCACATGTGTGGAGATGGGCGTGGCGCGACGTGCAGGATCAGGGTCACCACTAAGCACGCCCTCTATACGCCCTTCCCCTTAGCTAGTTTGTTATGTACGACCTTATTTACGTACCTTGCCCTCTAGCAAAATTGGTAGCTACCTGCCCCATACCTGGCCCGCGTGTGTGTGTCTAGGCGGGTCGACGCGTGATTAAAAGGTAATAAGTTGTTATTTATTCCGTGCGATGATTATGTCCTCTTGGTCGATGTAGTAATGGATAGTTACACATACTTTTTTTCTTCTCTATTCGCAATAACCGCCACACGAGCTAATTACGAGCCCGCCATAATATTTTAGCCCCAATGCCTGTGTTTAGGTAATGATAGGTATTTAACTCTTTCTCGCTGCAATTCACCGTCCTTTTTCCTCGTAACTTTTATTCCTGCGTAGCATATATTTGACCGAACAGGGCCGTAGAATCCCTCGTAATTATGATTCAAACACACACCCACAATTTTTGTTGGATTCCATCAGCGGAGGTAAATTCCCATGCTGGTGGCGGTCCACATCTTTTTTCGACATCACGCAGGTCCCCTATCACAAAGGGACACCATAGACCTTATGCCTTTCACCGCCTCTGCACCTCATTCCCTTCCCTATTTACAGCCATCTATCATCTCCAGTCCAATCTCCAGTGGTTCTCTTCGCCACACCATCCCTCCGCACCCTTGAGGTCCAACATTGACCACTCAAATTATCCGTCCCATCGACTACACAAAGTTATGTTGTTGTTGTTGCTCCGGATATTCAAACTTTAAAAGTCTTGATTATTTTGTTCACCAAAGCGAGACAACAATTCACTGAACTAAAGCTATTATATACTTTCCAGTACACATTAGTTTTCAAAGGAGATTTTGGTCTTCACATCTAAATTCCTTCTCTCTCTCTCTCTCTCTCTCTCTCTCTCTCTCTCTCTCTCTCTCTCTCTCTCTCTCTCTCTCTCTCTCTCTCTCTCTCTCTCTCTCTCTCTCTCTCTCTCTCTCTCTCTCTCTCTCTCTCTCTTCTTTCTCTAATAATTACATAATGGTTAGAGGATGTTCTTACATATATAATGAAAAGAGTAACAGGATATCCATTATAATTCGTTTGGTCGAGGAAGTGATATAAATTATTTTGTTCGTATTCATTATAATGTATTAGTCAAGCCTATCGAGCAAATCGAGATTCATTAATACATTGTGGTGTATATTTCGTTTTCTTGTCATACACAACTGAGAGCTGTGAGCACGCACGCACGCACGCACGCACGCACACACACACACACACACACACACACACACACACACACACACACACACACACACAGAGACACAGACACAGACACAGACACAGACACCCACACCCACACCCACACACACACACACACACACACACACACACACACACACACACACACACAAAGTTCACTCATCGGAAGGCATCCACATTCCCATAGGAACAAAATCCTAGTAAAAATCTGTAATTCTCATCCCGAGAGAGAGAGAGAGAGAGAGAGAGAGAGAGAGAGAGAGAGAGAGAGAGAGAGAGAGAGAGAGAGAGAGAGAGAGAGGTCAACGCCACCAGAAACTCAATAGAATCCAGATCAATACTTGAATATCACAACACAAAAACATGACACACCCAACACAGATGAAAGCTGATCAAAGGAAGCTGGAGGGATTGGTGTATTGACTTCTCATTGATTGCGTTATTTTCTCAGGCTTCTGGTGGCGCTCGGGTCGTGTACGTCACAGTTCTCTTATCTACGGCCTTGTGATGGCAGCCAGTCATGGGATTAGTCGTATCAAGCCGTGAGATAAGGAAGGAAGAGAAAGAAAGAAAGAGAGAGAGAGAGAGAGAGAGAGAGAGAGAGAGAGAGAGAGAGAGAGAGAGAGAGAGAGAGAGAGAGAGAGAGAGAGAGAGAGAGAGAGAGAGAGAGAGAGAGAGAGAGAGAGAGAGAGAGAGAGAGAGAGAAGAGGGTAATAGCAGCAAAAGTTGATAATTTGAGCAATAGCCATTCTTTAGTTACTGTGATGCTGTTTGTCCCATTAAGTACCAGTTTTGAGTGTCATGGAGAAGAAACAAGTCCCTGTCAATAGATTGTATCATTTGAAAAGCAGAACGGCAAAAACAAACAAAATTTTCTATCAAGGCGGAAAAAAATTTAATCCTTCACAAACACTTATTTCTGGTTTAACATTATGAGTCAAATACAAAGAAAATTAAACGTAGGAGGAGTGTTTTTTTTTAAATGACTCGCGTTACCGTCTCTGCTCATCAGTGTGGCGTGTGGCAGATGTTTGGTGATCAGGAGTGAGGGTTGTGGATACAGTTGAGATGAAGGTGTGAGGTTAGTGTTGGTGCAGGACGGCCAGGACATCATCATCCTACCTACACACTCTTTAGCATGCAGTGGAGTTAGCCTGATGCAATCTTTTATTATGGGTTGGATTATATTTTTGGAAGACAACATTTTCATTCGCTGTTAAAAGCACTAGTCAGGAAGTTTGTTGTGTGTATTCCAAATTTTTGTATTTGGACGGCAGGTTGGTTAACATTTTATACATTTTTCTGTTTCGAAATGTTTCCCCTTTCCCCTCCCTAATTATAGGTTCTGGACTTGTGTTTGCCATCTGTTCAATCGTGTATTAGCTATATTTTTCCCCGCAATCAAATAACAGCCAGGTTTCCCTCATTGAGTATCATATCTGGGCCAAATTTATGACGGTCGTCTATTTGTACACATGTTTATGCTGATGATTCGCCTGTAATATATTCTGCCAACTATTCTTTTTTTTATTTCGACATTTCATCAACACTATGCAGAGCTTGCCGCATGCATCACTAATCGTCGTAATGCCACGAGTTTCAGCGTCGGCGCAGCGAACACATATGGAAATGACTGGACAAAGGCTCCATTCACCGCCCCAAACCCAAACATCTCTGCACCAACACACAATTTTCTGCCTTTACCCCAAAAAATTGAGATTGCGTGTGCCTGTGAAGGAGGCAGGACAAAAATGGGCCCTTTTGTCGGACGACTCTTTCACCGGCCGTCCAGGGATAGGTCGGGGGGGAGGGGCAGGGGTGAGGGTGGACAGAGAGAGGAAAGGAACAGAGTAGGTCAAGATAGCAGGTGTGCGGACATGGGACGCCTTTGTTGAAGATGGATCGTGACGTCATTGCACGCATGCACTCAAGAAGGAACACACACACACACACACACACACACACACACACACACACACACACACACACACACACACACACACACACACGTTACAGGTAACCATATAACTGCCACCACCATCACACATTTTACAAGATACTCACCCTTCCGCCTCAGCCATGCACCTACACGCCTCTCTACCTTTAACATCACGCCCAGCTTTGAGTTACCGCCGGAACCTTTTTTTTTTTTATTCCAGGTTTAGCTTAGTTCAATCCTCTCCACACATGCCCCACCAACACTTGTAACACTTCATCCACACCACCTAGTTATCCCTGCCACACCTCCACCTTCAAACAACTGTCTGACGGCCACTCTCGGCTACTCATCAACACAGTCACATTAACAAACAAATAAGTCTTCCTCTGCCTCGTTCTCGTCCTTCTCTTTCTTTTTATTCAAAGAGTGACTGATATTAGTGAAAAAATCGATGCTGCATCAAAGACACAGAATTGCATCTAGAAGCCTGCAATGCCAAAACTACTGGTAATCATTACTTTGTTGATATTTTAAAGTATTAAAGAAAAGTAATTTTGACTTTTTTTATATTATGATTACACTTTTGAATAGAAATTCAGTCGTGTGGATAAGATATAATTTTTGATGTTCGATTAGGTTTCAAATGCTTCTTGATATGCTGAGAATCCTTATACTCGCCTTGACCCTTTTTAGTACTACTAGCCAGAACAACTGAAAACGAAGACATGACAGACAACAGCAACAATTTTATCAACCAAGACAAAAATAACTGCAGTAATAACAATGACCGTCAAAGTCATGTTCCGGTTGCCGGTTTTCTGTAATCACCAATATAAGTTTCCATCATTGCCGCACGAATCCTCTCGAACTACCACGGAAATCCCGGCACAAGTTTGGCTCCATCCAAACAAATTCCTCATCTGTCGAGCTTTAGCGCGCCGAACTTGCCCAACTCTGGTGCAGGACGCTCTGCGCACAATAACCCGCCCGACTCCACGCTCCTGTCGCTCGTAAATATTGTCTTTCTTAATTTGTCGAGGGCGGGAAACAGATACTAACTCCCGGCGTGTTTCTAATGCCACCTAAAACTCACTCTCGCCCCAAATAAAGACAACACCATATATTGTCGTGCACATGTTTGTGTGTGAAACGGACTGATATGAATATTGAAACGTGTCCCACATTCTGTAGACAGCATGCAGAGTGGCTTCCTGCAGGAGCAAACAAAAACTTCTTGGATATTGTGTAAGCAACATTAACATGGCACACTACAAAGCCTTGACGCTGACGCACAACAAAAAAATAATGTTGTTGATTGAGCACGGCCTTTGAGGCTGAGGCTTGAAGGGCGGGAGCAAGGAGAGTAGGACTGGTGGCGTGGCCATCATCACCCTGTACGCGTGGCCGCCGGGCAATAACAGTGTTATACGACAATAATCTCCGGAATCCAATATCCCAGCGTGCAAGAAGGTGGAACTCGACCTTAATAACAGGGATGTTGGTGCGTTCCTGCACGTCGCCGCCAATGCTGTCAACGACGAGGCAGAATCATGGGAGGGACAGAGGAGGGGGAAGACAGGAGGAGGGCCAGGGAGGAGTAAAAGACGGATGGACAAAGATGAGAGAGACGAAAGAAGAGGAAGGAGACGGCGGGGGGATCGCAGGGTTAATGTTCACCCGACAACGAAGAGTTATCTTGGGCAGCTCGCGTGAGGAAGCAGGAAGATATGACTAGAAAACTTGTGGGAGAATAGAGAGAGACGATGAAAATCCTCCTCTTGATATTCTGGCTCAAGTAATTATTAAACACACTCACATAATAATATGTATAAGAAAACGCCAAATAACAGGCGAGGCAAGTCCATATGTACCTCCATAAGCTTACTGGCGCCAACGGTTAATGACATAAAAGAAAAGAAAAAAAAGAGATACCAGAAGACCGTTTACTATTACTCCAATTATCAGTGAAAGGATTTATGATATGATTTATTTTCCCAATACATTTACTATAGGGAAGAGAAACCATTTATAAGTGACTTCCCACGTGACTTAAACGATATGTGTTCCCGTGACAGTACTTTGTTTACGACGCAATTGAAGTGATTATATGAAATAACACGGATCCAAATATTTACCACAGTGTGTGTGAAATAGTTAGATCTTATTTTTTGTTTGAGGTTTAGATTTTACTCTTATAATCCTTACGTCATTATCATATGTACAGGATTGGAGTATTTTCTCTTTGCTTTTGCGATATCTAAGTTTTGTTTTCCTTGCATTCCTTCCTGCATTGTTTTTCCTCAGGTTTTCAAGAGGAACGAGCAGGTGGTGACAAAGTGCAGGTTTCGTCACTTTGGAACTGCAACAATTATGACATTCCCTGCCTTGAGCCCCTTCTCGCCCACCCTTTCTAAAGCTCACTCGAGACCTTGAACTTCGCAGCGACCCCGCTCCGCACACACCGCACGGCAAGACACTCCAAGAGGAAAAAATAAGGAAAGAAATACCTAATGGTTAAAGGTGAGATAAGTTTATTTTATCTGTTGTCTTTCCTTTTCGCGTTATTCTGGTTTCTCTTACTATCTTAAGGAGTTTGTTATTCAACCTGTAGGAATATACCATGCGTGTATATATGACACACCACCCGTCCTGATTTCATAAGCATATATTTTATTTTCTATGGACAATGAATATGCCAGTCTGTTGTTTTTATCAACATATAGTCACACCAGCCCGGCACCGAGGAATGAAGGGAAAATCAAACACACGCGTTCCACAACACGCCGGAAAACTTTAACATGACCTCCCTTATCATTTTAGCTTACTTCCCTTATATATTCATAGATTCATTTATCCATCTTTATCTTTGAATTTATATCTACTATTTTTTTGTATTATCTACACCAAGCCCGGTTGTCAGTTAGCCAGCCAACCCTCCATCCGACAGCTTCCCTCCTCCCTCAACACTGGTGGGCGTAATGCAGCTACACCTCATCATCAGTATCAGCCACACAAACAACCTGAACGTAAAATATCGCACTGCAATACGCGTAATGGCCGCAGGGGCTCCAGTCTCTTAGGACGGCGGCCACATCAGCTCAATCAATATTCCAGTAACGAGACACTTAAAGACTGGCAGGGCAGGGCAATAGGGTGGGGGAGGCGGACGAAGACGACGACTTCGAGTAGGTAATGGATCAAGGGACTACGCAGTAATGGTGATCGAGACACATGATCTACGTCCCTTTGAACTGTTCTGACTCACTGTCTGAGTGAGAAATTGAACACTTTATGCTTATAATACTATTTTTCTTTTTAACAGAATGCATTTGCATTTTTTATTATCCACTGCTTTCTGTGTTTATTGTGAGAGTTCCGTGGAAGCGTGCGACGAATGAGTTCCCTAAAGTGTGTGTGTGTGTGTGTGTGTGTGTGTGTGTGTGTGTGTGTGTGTGTGTGTGTGTGTGTGTGTGTGTGTGTGTGTGTGTGTGTGTGTGTGTGTGTGTGTGTGTGTGTGTGTGTGTGTGTATGTGTGTGTGTGTGTGTGTGTGTGTGTGTGTGTGTGTGTGTGTGTGTGTGTGTGTGTGTGACTGAGGGAGGGAGTGCTAGTGTCTAGTCCTGCAGCGTGTGAACAAGCTGTGTGCGTGCAGGACGATGATGTCTCTGACCAACGAGGCCGTCACGACATCACTCCCTCGACGCCACCACAACCACCACCTTCCTTGACGCTACGTTGATTCTCTATTGACGAGGCCGCTGGGGACTTATTTTGTCTTCCTATTGGATGGTGAGAGTTACGGTTGTGCGGTGCAATAATAACGAAGGCAATGATTACATCGTTTGAAAGCTTTGCACACAAAAATCAATAAGAAAACTATAATATAAATGTAGCAAATGCTGTAAAGATTAAACTGTTAATGGCTATGAATATTTTGTCCTGGTACATACTACATGCATATTTTGATTCTTTCATTTTAGGTTATAGTTTCCAGCTATAAAACTAGACCAAAATTAGATAATGTCAAAATTTTATTTCATAAAAATAAGAGATAGGGTTGCATGACGCCAGCGCTGACGTGTTCCTGTATAACTGTGATCCTGACATAACATGAAGACCACCAAGTGCGCGCGCGCACACACACTAATGGAAAAAAGCATATACACAAAAATATTACCTTGGTACTGGATGGACATAGCACTTTCAGGATGTATTTTTAAGCATTGCTGAAACAAGGTTAACGGGACTCGCGCACAGACCTGGACACTTCACTGCAGGTCAAAATACTTTCCGCAGAGATCTTGCATATTCCTCGTCTGCCAGTCAAGAAAATTGGAAGGACATGGATAATTCTGCACACCTAAATTTGCTGTCACGTCCCTAAATCCGTCGGGTATCGAACATGTCTGCGTCCTGTCCTAAGCCTTACAGAACTCGATATCCTGTACCGCCACTAAGCCATGAGCTACTTCTGGTGGGAATATTAATGTGCGCCGCTCACCTTGCCTAGCTATAACCTAATTCTTTTCGGTGGAGGGAGGGTGAGTTGTATGTCTGCATGAGCTTCATGACCACTCACTGACAAGGTAACTACATGATGCATTGCTGCCAGGCAAGTCCACGTTCTATTAATCAATTACGAGTCGTAAAGGAAATATGACATAATATCTTTTTTTCCTACAGCTCCGCCTGAGTACTTGCTTGGTATGGACGGAGGACACGTGGCAAACTCACTTCATTTCGATGCTTTCCCCGAGTACAACCGTCAAGAGGCGCAACGGGTTACACTGCAACTAGATTCTCTTGGGATTTCAGTAAACATCAAGGCAGACCTTCCTCCCCGAGGCGGCAAGAGGAACTCAGGTGCCTTTGGTGCGTCCTGCTGCAGGGACAAGCACCACCACTTGCATTACTGCCTCACCGCCACATTTGGCTTACCTCACTCCCTCTCAGCCGCAGGGACATGGCCACCCACAGAATT
>JAXIVD010000413.1:52500-55000 GCA_036785275.1 Cancer borealis
AGTACATATATATATATATATATATATATATATATATATATATATATATATATATATATATATATATATATATATATATATATATATATATATACACTTTCAGTAAAGGTTCTTGGTATATCAATATTTTTTAATATTCTAAGATATTTATACATAATTTCAAACAACATCACAAAGGGTATCTAAAATTTCCCTCATGATTTTCATTTTCAAGAAAAAGTGAAATCAAGGCACTAGACTTGGAACCATTTAACGTAAGAATAGAAAGAGGGTGAGGGAGCTTGGACGCAAAAAACAAAGGAATCTGGAACACCCAATTTGCGGCACTCTAATTAATGGCGGTGCAGCAGCAGCAGCAGAAGCAAGCACGTCTGGCTTCAGGGATCATTACGGTAATGGATGAGGAACACATCGACATATTTTCAATGATGGAAGGATGAAATCTTATTTGCCTGAAGGTTTACTTTTATTTCCTATTCTTCAGAAGCCCTATATCCCTGTTCTCGGTGGATCCTTGTTTAGGTGAAGTACACACGCAATGCCTCATGTTTTGCTGCCTCAGAGAAAAAAATATATATACCTTACTTGGCTCAACCAGCATGAAGTATAACATAAGAACTTACTGTTGGCATTTGAAATGACTGAAATAGTAAACAAAAATTTGTTTAAGTGTCTTGGAAGATATATCGCGTTCTTAAACAGGATTATCCGCATGTCATTCTGTTTTGAAAGTACACGCAAGACTTTATTTGTTAAACACAACCTTGAACTGTGATCCGTCTTTGTTGCAGTGGAGGTAAAGACACTCCACCACTACAGCGAGTCACCTTATTTACATGTACGTACACGCCTTCACTTTACGGTGAATGTTATACATTCCACAGAAAAAATGCTGAATAAAAATAAAACATTTGATTTCAGTTCTGGCGAACAATTTTTTTTTTTAGCAGGTACATGTAAATATTATTGGCTGTGTGAATGCAAGCGCTGGGAACAGGTAATCCAATTTGCATTTTTCTACCGGAGATCATAATTCCAAGCAGTGAGCGTAGCGAGCTGTTTGGAAGTTTTCGATACGACCCTATCCAAAATTTGTCTGTGTGTCTGTATGCATGTGTGACTGTCTGTCTGTCTTCTATCACCTCCTAGGCCACAGGAGGGATCGGAATGAAATTTTCAGGAGTCGTAGGCATCAACCCTTACATGGTTAATATTATTTAGATTTTAAAGTTATTTGTGAAAAACCTGTATCTCTCTTAATTAATACTAGTCGCACATATTTATACTTACCTAGCACAGGAAACACCGTGACCAAGGGATGAATCCTGCTTTGCACACAAGGGTATGAGTGTGTGTGTGTGTGTGTGTGTGTGTGTGTGTGTGTGTGTGTGTGTGTGTGTGTGTGTGTGTGTGTGTATATATAATGAAATATAATATAAATATATATATATATATATATATATATATATATATATATATATATATATATCTACCTCCTACCTCCCTTTCTACCTCCTACCTCCTGCCTCCCTTTCTACCTCCTACCTCCTTTTCTACCTCCTACCTCCCTTTCTATCTCCTATCTCTTACCTCCCTTTCTACTTCCTACCTACTGCCTACATCCTACCTCCCTTTTTACCTCCTACCTCCTTTTCTACCTCCTACCTTCTACCTCCCTTTCTACCTCCTGCCTCCTTTTCTACCTCCTATCTCCTATCTCCCTTTCTACCTCCTACCTATAACCTACGTCCTACCTCCCTTTCTACCTCCTACCGCCCTTTTTACCTCCTCTTTTTAGCTCACACCGGTTGAAAGTCAGCGATATCACTGATTTGTCCCATCATCGCCATTTACAAGATGGGTAGATAGCAGGCGTCAAATGTTTTGTCAGTAAATAAGCTAAAAGAGAAGTAAGGTGATGGAATGAATATATTGGGGGAACTTGAAGTACAACAACTTACTGGAAAGGAACTTGATAAACTTTAAGTTGGACCTCCAGGAGAACCAGAGGAAAGAATAAACAAAATACGTACAGCGTAGTCTCACTTTCCTTAAAGGACTAGCAACCACTAGCCTCCCCCCTTTCTTCCTCCTCCTAGAAGCGAAACACTTTTCGCTTTTGTACCAGCACATATAGTTAACAGTAACACAATAGAATGGTTTAAGAAATAACTTCATAGGCACTTAGCATCCGTTCACCAAATCGAGTATTTCATTCCTGCGTAAATTTTTTACTTAAGATTTTTCTTTGTTAGTAATAGTCGTATATTAGTCTTGTTTTCACCACTTTCCTATATAAATTCCATGGTAGTTTGTCTATACTAAATAGTATCGCTTCCTCTTCCGTCCAGCTTTAGCTGGAGGGAGGGATGGATAGGGAGGAGCTTTAAACTTTGCTGTCCTTTTGTCTCTATCAAATAGATGTTAAAATAGTAGTGTAGCTACACGGACAGTCTCGTTAGGTCTAATAGGACTGTTGCTGTCTGTTCTTCCTTTTGTA
>JAXIVD010000413.1:60000-70000 GCA_036785275.1 Cancer borealis
CTAATATTATGTCTATTCCACAATATACTTTTGCTGCAATCAGCCAGAGATTTGTGTAAACAAGACTTGAAATGTCAAAGTTCCCCAAAATGAAGCAAAACATCAACAGCCCAGCGTCAGGTGTGATCATTGCCGCCTGATGCGACACAAAGCGGAGCACAAACACCACAACTTATTTCTGTCATCACATTTGCATTATTAGATAGCCAGGTGTTGGGGCGGGAAGGTTAGCCAAGGGGAGAAATGAGGAGAATGTGGGATAGAGCTGCAGCGCCATTACAATTGCAAGACCTACAACCTCCCACCAAAGCTGACATGATCCTAATATATTGTTGGAGTTTTACTTGTCACCGTTTTTTTATGTGTAAAGTTTAATTTTTTTGGTCACTGAAGCAAATGTATTGCAAATAAGTTAGCATGAATATATATATATATATATATATATATATATATATATATATATATATATATATATATATATATATATATATATATATATATATATATATATATATATATTTTTTTTTTTTTTTTTTTTTTTTTTTTTTTTTTTTTTTTTTTTTTTTTTTTTCTCCAACCTACAGGCATTATAAAAATTATTGGAAAAAAGTTTGATATGGATAATGAATGCCTAAGGCGTGAATAGTTTTGCATCTTGCGATTCCCACGCTGATAAGATGTGGCGTCACAACACGGAAGAAATATATCGCAACAAATCACGGTTAATATCTCTTATCAACATTAATAGTCTTCAAAACTTTGTCCCGCGGTAGGAGAAAAAAATTTAAGTTTTACCATAAGTTAGTTTCATTAATAGGTTCTGCTTATGACATTGTTCTAGGAAAAGAAATCGAAAATCCTCCGCACTAACCTGGTAGTTGACAATCTACTTTTTACGGAGTTGACAAAAATTCATGGCGTTGTATCAAGACAAAAAAGGCTACATTCACTACCCGGAGAGGCTGCTTAAAAGTGTTGACTCACTCATGAAAGGCTTCCTCGCTAACATTTCTGACTTTTCTCTTCAAAATGAAAAGACTTAATTAAAAACTTGGCAGAGCGCGAGGGCCATGAGGGCGGTAAGTTCCCCGACACTAACCAAGACGACGCTGGAGGTGCTTTCACACAACACCGCAACACGGACTTAGTGAAGCAAGTTTAAGAATGTCATGAGAGGTTACAGAAGGTCATGAATAGCAACAAAAGTGCGTGAGGCTAAAGTTATAGAGTTAAGTCGATATATAGAAGGTTATGAATGCCTATACTAGTTTAGTAGAGGTCAAAGGTCATGAAGCAAAAGTAGAATACAAAAAGTTGCAACGACATGAGGGAGTGACGTGGCACGGCTGCCCCTCCCCAGGTCAAGTCTCACGGAAGGCACTGAAAAGGGACACGGCAGGTCACAGGAGCCACGTGGGAAAAGGTGGCCTGGAATCCGTCAGTGTCTAGCAATGGGAGGGATGGCGGCGTGGTCCTCGAGGGAGTCTCAAGTACAGGCTTTATGGTGCCTCAGCCGTAAAAAGAGAACATAAAAGAAATAGGGAAAATATTCACACAAAGTAAAAAACATACAACAAAGCTATGAAAAAGGTCAAATTCTTCTTCTTTATTCTGCTCTCCTTTCCTTTCCTTTCCTTTCCTTTCCTTTACTTTCCCTTCCTTTCTTTCCCTTTTCTTCTCAAGACTCAGTTCATGGAATTATTCATGTGATATCCTGCTTAGAGTCTCGCTCGGTATATGATTTCAGTGACCTGAAGGATATTGTTTGTCTGTTTTCTTTTCTCCTTGTCTGTCCGTGTGTCTTCTTAGTTGTGTGGCCAACAAGATGTCTGTCTGGTTAACATTATCTACCTCTCTCTATTTATATATATATATATATATATATATATATATATATATATATATATATATATATATATATATATATAATATATATATATATATATATATATATATATATAAATATATATATATATATATATTATATATACTATATATATATATATATATATATATATATAAATATATATATATAATATATATATATATATATATATATATATATATATATATATATATATATATATATATATATAAATATATATAAATATATAAATATATATATATATATATATATATATATATATATATATATATATATATATATATTTATATATATATATATATATATATATTATATATATATATATATATATATATATATGTGTATATATATATATATATATATATATATATATATATATATATATATATATATATAATATAAATATATATTATATATTATATATATATATATATATATATATATATATATATATATATATATATATATATATATTTATATATATATATATATATATATATAATATATATATATATATATATATATATATATATATATATATGTGTATTATATATATATATATATATATATATATATATATATATATATATATATATATATATATATATATATATATATATATATATATATATGTGTATATATATATATATATATATATATATATATATATATATATATATATATATATATATATATATACACCTATCTATCTATGATTCCCTCTTCCCCTCCAATGGTGGGTTTGCTTGAGGTAATCGTATCGCGACCCAAAGAATACAGGTACAATTCCACGGACAATTTGAGGCTTTCACCTGATTGGCTCGTTGTACCAGGGCCGGGGTGTCACTAACGCCACACCTGCAGATAAACAAGTGAATGATACCAGACAAAACACAGCAGACGGGGAGGAAGGAGGGTGTTTGCTGATTATTATCCTTTATGAATCCAACTCAACTGCAGGAAATTAACTGAAAATATGACCTGTGGATGCAGCTTTATTTTGGTTATTTACTTTTTACGGTTGGGATTACAATGCCATGATTTTTTTTCATCACAGTAATCGACTTTTAATCAAGGGAAGGTTAATTGGGATAATTACCTGGATTGATTAGTGTAAAAGCGCAACTGAAAAAAATGGCAAATGGCTTATTTATATACGAGTTTTAACATTATGGCGTAAATATACAATACAGGTGTTAAACTTGTGTGATAAAAAAGTATATTTATATCGTTTTGGTATCGAGATATTCTGGTATAAAACGTGGGTGTTGGTGAC
The DNA here is from genome assembly GCA_036785275.1 of Cancer borealis. NCBI lineage: Eukaryota > Metazoa > Arthropoda > Malacostraca > Decapoda > Cancridae > Cancer > Cancer borealis. The sequence continues at coordinate 63,162 of JAXIVD010000413.1, forward strand.
GTCGAGCCTGTCCACCACCACCACAGTGTGACGCAAGGACAGCACTGGTGGGAGGCGACGGTGCAGCACAGTCCAGGACGCGGCCATGAGGGGCTACACACACAGAATAACACACTAACTAATAAATAAATAAATAAATCGGGAACTACAGAACGCGATTTACAAACAAATAAGTGACGTAAAAAGAAAACTGATAAGGGAAAAGAACACGTGAGAAAAATTATGCAAGAAAAGTGAGGAAGCAAGTAAGGAAGTCTGGGAGGCTGGGATGAAGGGAGTTACGGTAATTTCATCTTCCCTTGACTTTATAACCCAGGACGCTCAACGAGGCACAACAAGAACCAGCCCATTGCCTGACTATGAAAAGGGGTAGTATATCCTTTGTCTGTATTGACTGTGTGTACGAGTTACCTTAAAGAAACAGCACTACAGTATATGATAACAAAAATAGAACATTGTTACGCGTGTTATACTGAAATATGATGAAACGGTATTACAATTATAGTCATTATCATTATTGTTATTTATTGTTATTATTGTTATTATTATTATTATTATTATTATTATTATTATTATTATTATTATTATCATTATTATTATTACTATTATTATTATTACTGATTTCTGCCTCGATACTCAAAATGCTTTACAAGAAGTTCCATAGCATAGCTGGTTGACGGTCTTCTATTGTTAACCACGACTCTAATAGATGAAGCCCACCCGAGGCCTATATAATATGTATTCCCGAGACGTAAGGATTACAGAATAAATTTTTCTTCTTTCCCAGTGTGTCGTAAAGATGGATAAAAGGGACGATATCGAAGGGCTAGAAACCCTTGCCCTAGGGAGAGAGAGAGAGAGAGAGAGAGAGAGAGAGAGAGAGAGAGAGAGAGAGAGAGAGAGAGAGAGAGAGAGAGAGAGAGAGAGAGAGAGAGAGAGAGAGAATGCAAATGATAATATTACTAATAATAACAAAGCTGCAACAAATACGTCTCATAAATGCATTAGGCAGCAGATTTGCAAGATCAACATGCAATATGAGGAAGATCTAACAATATGGACGCAAATTATACATGAACACTGTCATTTATGTACGCCGAGGAATGTTCAACAAAGCCATGTAACTCAAACCATCGTAATGCATGTTCAATTCAATTATTTACATTTTTTTTCCTGTTGTAGGAGACATTCCCGGAAGAATGAAACTGAGGCGCTTAGGAACCAGGTGAGTCTCTGGTATTGAGGGAACTAATTATCAGGTGTGGGAAATACCAGATGGCACACGTGGAATGAGAGTTGTAATATTTTGAGGGACGCTTAAAGTATTGCTGCGTAAAGTACCAGGTATTAACGCGAGTACCAGGTGTTAAGGCAAGTACAGGTGCTAGGCCTTATGCAGGGAACAATGTGTTGAATGAAATGACACGTGTTAAAGGGAAAAACAAACATAGAAAATACACCAATCTATACATGATGGCATGAAAATAAGCAAACACGTAGCTAATAAATCAAACCATTTCAAAGTCACGCCTTCTGAAAACCAGGACAAAGCCAAAGTATAATCTGCACTATTGTAGTTGTGTTCCGTTTATTTTAGAGGAACTCATCCCCGGTCTCTACCTCGTGCAGTCCTATTTACTCCCCCTCCGGCAACACTCACTGGCGGGACACAAAACGGAGACAAGCTATACAAGCAGGCAAGACCCGTAGGTGGTGAACAAGCCCTCAGGATCCAGCAGAGTCACCCCTTCCCCGCTCCAGCACACAACAGCTGCCCGTTTGTCGTATCTGCACCACAAAGAACCCTAATTTACATGCATAATTTATAACGTGTAATTTTTCACGGCACCTCTGAGCTACCTTCCCCGGCACACTCAGCCTCAGGTAAGACTACAGGTCGTCTCTCCGATACCTTCATGTACGTAGAATAAATTACGATACAGAAAAAAAGAATAAAACAATAAGGAGGGAAATAAAGAATGAAATAATGAATAGATATGTTGAAGCGGATAATGGTCGTGATACATTTCAAGAAATGCACCTAATAAACAACTGTGTGGATTTCCTAGGAGAGAATATGAGCTGAGAGAACATACTGCTACGTCGAAATGAAAAACACGTTAAGAAATATTTATGAAGCTTAAAAATGCTGAGCGTTTTCTAGTAGAGCTTCAGGAGGGGAAGATGAAGGGAAGCTTGTTTCTTTCTCTACCTGTTTATTCTTCCACATTTTTGAAAGGTTGCAGAAGTTTACTATTCAAATATTCCTAATCATATTTCTATTCAGATCATTTACTAAAGCCACCTATTATATCAACACCGTTTCATGTCTCGTCCTTAACTTCTTTCAACACCAGCACGATGAAGTGAAACCATTTAATAAACAAGCATAGTGTGCAGAGATACAAAATATCGACACCATCCAACACACTACCAACACACCTAATACTTTATCACATCATATACTTTTTTCCTGCATACCTCGCTCTAAATTTCCACCTCCATCCTTTACCTGTCTCTTTTGCGTCTCTCTTCCTACTGATCGTCCATCTTCATGTCCTCCGTGAACTTACTGCTCCTCGGGGACTCTTCCTGCAGTAGGGACGTGCCTTCAGCCCCGTTCAGACCACAGGTATTGGCCAGGTAAGTCTGTTTGGTTTCTATCCACCAAACAAAATAAATGGTTTGCAGTGTATCTTGAAAAGGATGCCATGAAATATCCAACTTTACTTGTTTCTTGTTTATTCGTATCATTAGTGAAAACAAAAATGAGTAGTCTAAAGTTAAGTCACGTAATAATTTGCTTGCTTTCATTTTGCAACTATGAAACCCTTTTAAGTAAACCCTCCTTTGCCTTCTTCCTCATCCGCATGAATCATACATGAAGAGCCTTTAACTTAGAGCCAAACACAATTTCAACCCCAAATACCTGCTAGGTCTCATCCCTCCCCCTAACCAACATTACCCGCTATGAAAATAGAAAAAAAAAACATTGCCTCTCTTATCACAGACTAGCTATTAAGAGCATTTTCCCGTAATAGCTCGTTTTCATCTCCAGGCTATTCAAGTTTTAACAACTCTCTTGATTATCGTCAAACTCTCCTCATAGCCTCCTTCACAACCAAGTTTGGGCCTGAGTCTATTTTTTGTTGATGGAAACTAGTGGAGTGGAGTGAGAGAAAAAAACAACTCATGTTTATCCCTTCATTATGGTAGGTGACATATAAGTAAATTCAGATTGTATATACACATTACGAGTAGTTCCAGAATATCAGCGTGTTGTGTAAGTTTACTACTGCAAAACTTGATATTTATGTTTTTGTTAGTGTTAAAAATGTTATGATTTTTTTTACTTCGTCGATAAACCAACACAACTTTAAACTTTCGTTCATCAATAAACTCATTTTTGCCCGTTTACTCAACATTTTTTTTTCCTTTGTCTTTGTTTAGCAGAGCGTCCAGCCGCTCACCCGTCCCTATCCCTCCACGTCCTTCCTGAATATTATGCGATTAACGAACGCTATTAAGAGATTACAGACTCGTTTTGTGTTTACACTGAGGATCACACTCTTTCCCTTCCAGTTTTGGGCTGTCATCGGCGGGGTGTAGAGGCCCTGGTGATGGGGTTGTGGAGACGCTTGCTGCTCAGGGTGATGTGGTAAGACTGTGGTGGTTGGTAGTGTTTTACCTCACCAGTAAGTGGTCGATTCCTCCTTCCTCTCCATGTAATCGAGGCGCCCTTCCCACTGCGACAGTCATCCTCTCCCTACCTTCGTCTTTTTTTCAGAAATATTTCCTCCCTAATACCATCGTTTCTCCTCCAGCTAACACCTCTCTCTGCACCACATCTTCCCACCCTTACCTTATCTACCGTCTCCTTTCTCCCTTCCCTTCTTCACAGTCTGCATTCATCTACTCCTACCTACCTCTACCTCCACCTACAAACCACATGGATTTGTCTCCTTGCAATTCATTCCTTACGGAGGGCATCAGCGGGGCGACCCTCGTTACCTCTGCGCATTATTTACCTGCTCGATGGGATGAGACTTTGAATTTAACACTGTGGTCTTATCTCTTCCTCAGGTGAGTTATTGACAGCATGCTTCTTGTTCATTGGGAGGATGGCAACCCTAAACCACGCACTCATAACTATGCGCTTCCCTAAAATTCATTCTCGCCTGAATGGAACAATGGAAGGCACATAAGGTCCCTGGTTCACCTAAATCAATGAAACTATTTCCTATTGATGGTCAAAATGCGGTCGTGCGCTCCACCCACCGATCCTGAAGCTTCCCTCCCTTCAAAGATAAGAGGGCACGCACCCTGCACGCCCCATCTACTTCCTGTTTCAATTAAGGAAAACAACTCGGAGACAAATGGCAGCCATTAAGGCGAGCAGGAGGTGAAGCGGCCTTTCCCTCCCTTGGCTAGTTTTTTTTCTCTTTTTCCCTTCCACTTACCGCTGTCACATACGTATTAGGCCGCGGCCGTCCGTTAATCGGATAACCCTCAGACATATTCAATTTTCATATATTTTGGACCTCAAGATAGTTAACGAACTGTCAAGATAGATGGAGAGATAGAGATATATAGATAGACTGATTGATAAGTTGTGAATAGATAGAAAGATGAATCGATAGATAGATAAATTAAATAGATAGATGGATTGATTAACAGATAAATGTTTATCTATAAATAAGGTATAAATAAACATAGATACTCGTAGATAGATAAATAGGTTCATAATTATATAGAATAATTGAAATACATAGGTAGGTAAATAGATAGTTTCATAGGTGAAGAAGCATATCGAGATAAACCTGAGAAATAAAGTTTTTAAGCTTTTTTCAACAACACAAACTGTGAACGATATTTTCCTGTTCCTCCTCTCAACGCCTTCCCTTCTACCACGACTTCACTTCCATCAAGACCTCGATCGTCTATTCAGCTTCTTTCTGGTATCGATTATCTACCTCACTGCCATCAAGCCTCCTGGCAGCCGGCGTCAAGTTACACTCAAGGTCACTGGCCTCTCGAACCTCTACGTGGATCTCTTCGTCTATCAAAATGAGGGACGTTCAAGCCAAAGTTGTATAGTATAATGTCTGTGGTTTGTAGGCTATTGTCGGTTGTGTCCGGTATGTGTGTGTATGTGTGTGTGTGTGTGTGTGTGTGTGTGTGTGTGTGTGTGTGTGTGTGTGTGTGTATGTGTGTGTGTGTGTGTGTGTGTGTGTGTGTGTGTGTGTGTGTGTGTGTGTGTGTGTGTGTGTGTGTGTGTGTGTGTGTGACGCCTTTATCTTTAATGGCAAAATATATCACCCCACTAAGCCAGCGTCACGGCCACAAACTCCCCTCCCCGTCCCCCACACCCTGAGAAGGACGTTGAAAGTGTAAGTTCAAGTCCACGGGTGATATTACCTTCTCCTTGTCGTCCATCTTAACAAAGGCAACCACCATTAACCTTCATTACTTTCCTAATGCACTCAAAGGAAAATTAATGGAATGTTATTGAAGGAACTTGTTTGCCGACCACGTGTGTGTGTGTGTGTGTGTGTGTGTGTGTGTGTGTGTGTGTGTGTGTGTGTGTGTGTGTGTGTGTGTGTGTGTGTGTGTGTAGAGGCTGTTTTTCATCGATTAGGACATTTATTCATTCAATTATTCATTCAACTGTGGCTATATATGAAGGAGGATTGATTAAATTTTTTCTTTATTCAAAAACGACGCCAGGAAGAAAAGACTTATTATAAAGGCACGTCTTAAGGCAAGTATAAAAATAAGAAAAGAGTAAAAATTATCGGTGAGGTGACTAATTAACATAGCAAGCTAGCTACAGCACACACGAAGGAAAGCTTATTAACAGGCCAGGTATGTTGTTATGAAAAAAGATATATAGCCAAGGGAATCAGGTTTTTGATTTTGTTCATAACTCCCGAGGAGACTGAATACTCAAGTGGTAAAATCTTGAGTAGGTTGTTGATTCTAAAACTTCATCAAACTTGAGGTTGAAGACGAGATATTGAAAAGTGTGTGCACCTGTCTTTTTTGCTAATTAACTTATATTTTTAAGCGAGATGATCGTGTCTTAATAACGAGTATATATAAGTTACACACACACACACACACACACACACACACACACACACACACACACACACATACACACATACACACAGCAAGGGTAGAAATATTTGTTTCAGACTGGAGATGTAATTTGGTAAAAAGATAAACGATAAAAGACTCTGTATATATTTTTCTACTCCTCCCCTACACCTTTGCAACCTCGTCTGCCTTCACACGTGGCAACATCCAACACTCTTTTCCATTCCCACTACCTCGCTCACTCTATCTCGTTCACTATCAGCCGTCCACCTACTCCCCCCCTTCCCCTCCGTCCTGCCTCAGCCCTCTACCCCCTCTCCCACATCTCCTCCCTCTGCCTTGCCTTGCTCCATCAAACAGCTAGAAAAGCGCTCTTATTATTCCTGAACGATAACTCTTGAAAAAATATATATATATAAAACTGACCAAATGCAAATATTAATAAAGCAAACAATGAAGCTTCCTGGAACGTGCATATTATAATACAGAGCAATACAATATGCAGTTCAAGGAAATGGAAAATATTTTGCTGTGCATCAAAGCGCCAGCGTTGACGTTGAGTACTGAGGAAGTATTGACGTGCCAGCGACAACCTTCCGCTGGGTGCTAGCTAATGGCTTCAACACACAGGGGACAGTGGACGGGAAACTGACGGCACCAAAACGACGCTGTAATGAAGGCGTGAGGAGGTGAAAGAAACTGAGAAGTAACATGTGGAACCTTACCGTGGATCATGCCAA
>JAXIVD010000413.1:75000-95000 GCA_036785275.1 Cancer borealis
GGGTCACAGGTTCTGATTCATTATATAAGAAGATGAAGGTGGTTGGTGCAATGAATAGCCGTCAACTCACCAGCCACTCACACCCTTCCTGCTCTCCTTGATTCCCTCTCAAGTTAGGACATAAAAGTTAATTTGCAGAATAATTGATAACCAAGAGAAAATTGGAATGACGAACGCAAGTGATGGAAAATATTTATGTCAAGTCTTCATTTACATTTCTACTATTATAGCAACATGCTTGATTCCTTTGCATTTTCTTTTCACTGAGATGGTGACTGTGGCGAGGAAGATGAGTGATGGTGAATGGTGAAGGTTAATCATCACGCCACACCCAACACATGATGATGATGCTTGGCTGCTGGGTGTAGAGTATAACAGGTGGAAATATTGCACTTTCCATAGAGAGAACATGATTACAATAAGTACCTGTTTGTGGGTAATCTTGTTGCTGAGGTCGACGAACATCCATTTAAAATTTTAGTATTTACATTTCTCCTATCCTCATTTGTCCACACATGGCTTCAGCTTTGTGGCCTAAACTCTCACCTCCACATATGCAGTAAATGTTGAAATTTGTCGAGCGTCAGGTGGCAGGGAAAGGCTTCATTGTGTTCCTGGGGCGGCGCAGGAGTTGACGGGAGAACTTTAACAAACTCTTAAGACTTGTGCGGTGCTAGTTTGAATGCCTCCACTTTTGGGCGTCTCAGCTTGGAACTCGATTAAGCAAGTTGAGAGTGGATTAAGCGAAAAGAAAAGAATATACTATGAATTTAGAGGGAAAGTATGTAAATATCACAAGCCTTTCTACAAACCATCTCCTTTGTCTTTCCTTCCTTGCCTCTGTCCCTCATTGACTATGCCTATTGCTTCTACAGCCTTTCCTACCTCGTCTTTCTCCTGTTCCTCAACATCCAATATTCGTCAACATCGGATGTCGACTCTACAATGACTTTTTTCAGCTTGTCTTTTACAATGTTATTATTTGTGTTAGGGGTAGAAGGCGTGCAATGTATCTATTGACGCTGCTCTTCAAAATATGTCAGTATTATATTTTCTTTTTCTCATCAACAAACAGCACAGAGGGAAATCACATGCACCAGGAATTCTAAAAGAGATAGGGGAGGGGGAAAAAAAAGGGTGATTTAGTTTTCTTTTTATTCGTTTTCCAAAGGGAAGTCTATTAAAAGTCCGACATGTGTGTCTCACCCTCCATTCGCTTTTTTTCCCCCTTTCCCTCTCAGCAATATGACCGTAATATCACAGTCCAACGGATGTTATTTCGCGGCTGACGGCCAGGATGGAGGGGCGTCAAGGGGACATTGCAGATGTAGCATAGAACAACAGAGTCCGTGGTTGGTAAGCGACAAGATTCTTCCAAGCAGTACATCGGAACATAAAAGTGCTATAATACTAAGTTGACAAGTGGAAGAAGTGACCTGAGATGACCTTTGTTACACCTGACGCCGCAATAATGAGTGAAACGATTTCCGATGTACCTGTGACGGTAGGCAGGATGGATAGGGTCGCCCTCTACCCTTACCAGATATGTGTTCGGCATGTAATAAATCACAAAGACGAGGCGGCCGACCAGTGGCAATGTTCGGCCCAGTTCCTGCAGCTTCCCGAGGTACCTTTCATCAAGACGACTCTATTGACGAGGACGAAGAACAAGCGATGTAGTCATTGGATATACAGGAAACCCCAATAGCAGTATCTGTTTCGGGAAAGTGATGGAGATGCTCTCTCTCTCTCTCTCTCTCTCTCTCTCTCTCTCTCTCTCTCTCTCTCTCTCTCTCTCTCTCTCTCTCTCTCTCTCTCTCTCTCTCTCTCTCTCTCTCTCTCTCTCTCTCTCTCTCTCTCTCTCTCTCTCTCTCTCTCTCTCTCTCTCTCTCTCTCTCTCTCTCTCTCTCTCTCTCTCTCTCTCTCTCTCTCTCTCTCTCTCTCTTTCTCTGAGAATAAATATCAACGCGAGCTTCGTCGCTTCTAAATACGTTTAGTATAATATTTTTAAAGTTACACATGAAGATAGTTTCATTACTCCTTTTTGAAATAAAACAACATCTACTGCCATCCATTTCAAGGAATCGGAAACCTTTGTGCTATATGTTATCACTCACTTATTCATATTCCTACACAGTCTACACTTCACTTTCTCTCACTTCCCTTTGCACCACTCTCCACCTTCCTTTAACATCTCACCACTTCCCACTAACCTCCTCTCTCATTCACTTAGTTGCACTTATTCTCCTCTGTACCACCCGCCTCCCTCCTTACCTCACTCCTCCTCATCTACCCTGACTCCACCACAAAAACCTTCCGTGCTCACTGGCTGTTATTTATATGTGCGTCATAAATTCTTGCGATGAAAGAAATAACGATTACCACTTTCTCATTCATCTTTTCAAGTATGCAGGTGACAAAAGGAAAGTTCAAATAATATATATATATATATATATATATATATATATATATATATATATATATATATATATATATATATATATATATATATATATATATATATATATATATATATATATATGTATATATATATATATATATATATATATATATATATATATATATATATATATATATATATATATATATGTATATATATATATATATATATATATATATATATATATATATATATATATATATATATATATATATATATATATATTATCTTGTCAGATATTACAATTTAGAATGAATAATACGCAAGGTGAATGTGCAATGACAAATAACCCAGCACGAAATACACACACCCACCCACCCACCCACGCACGCACACCCCTGCCCCCCCCCCCCACACACACGCACACGCACACGCACACGCACACACGCACACACACACACACACACACACACACACACACACACAGTGAACGCTAATAGTATCCATCAGTTGCATGCAAGAAATGTACCATGTAGTGGGCTTCGTTGAAAAAATAAATCATGAATTTATGCGAAAATTTAGATTAGGTAAGAAGAGATGCAAAGCAGGATTTATTAATGATCCTGGCCCTAAAATATGCATTAGTTCGGTGTATGTAAGAGTACAGTGCAGTGTTTGGGGCAACTCAAAGGCTGAGAGGAAAGAGAAGAGAGAGAGAGAGAGAGAGAGAGAGAGAGAGAGAGAGAGAGAGAGAGAGAGAGAGAGAGAGAGAGAGAGAGAGAGAGAGAGAGAGAGAGAGAGAGAGTACAGTTAACAAATTACACAATTTTATCTGGAATGGCGTTATTCCGAATTTGATAGTCCTTGTTTTGACCGTGTGACTGATGTCATAGCCTAACTTTAATTGACTATTTTTAAATATGTCTGCTGTTAGATGTCACCTTTGCTGCCATCTCTTCTGGTCGCTCAGTCTACAGTACTCTATCAAGAACTGGAGATTCCCTTTACTGCGAAGTAAAGTTGTGTAGTGTATGGTACCGTTACTTTAACTCAAGTATTCATTTGAAAACGTAATATAAAATAAAATTACAATAGAAGCGTTTACATTTTATTTTATGATAGTTACCGAACCTATTTATAGATTCCTTCAAGTAAAAAACCAAATATAGCGCCGACCTAGTCTGTGTTTCAAGTGATCAGCTGTTTGAACAATGAGTACATTTTCATATTGCCAGATATTCCCATCACGCATTGTATCCTTGGGTTCTTAACTACATATTTCAATGAACATTTTTGATGCTGCAGATTATCATGCTAAATGGAGCATGAATTCCCTGAACCCATTGTGTAACAAGGAATAAAAAAATGTATACTTACAATGATTTAACTACGAAAAAAAAGTTGAATAACACAACCCTGTTTTAAACACTAACAAGCTACAAGATGGCTGGATGCATCCGAGCAGCGTTATGAATGACAGCAATAACGAGCAACAGATACGATCAACAGAAACATGAAACTTAGTACACAAACCACACTCACGGTATACTTCAAGTGCATCAAACTGATCGCCATAACAACAAAGGATATATCGCATAAAAGCTGAAAAATTCCGACAACTACGCTACTTTCCCGTTAGTTAAGCGGGCGCTGCTCCACTTTCAAATGTTGGATCAGAGTTTTGTCTGATACCGCCAACCAAGCTACAACATGACGCCAATGTTTAACAACTAATTGAATCAATGAAGGGACCAATAAAAAAAAGTTAGCAAACGAAGATACATTAATCATTTCAGATAGGGAGCAAATATTGATAAAGAAAAAAGGCGAACTTACAAACAATCGAACATTAAGCATCAAGTAATACACAGACAAATGATAAATAAACAAAGAACATATAAATTGCAACATAAATTAATACACATCATTTACACAACACAAAATATTCATAATACAAAAGTGCACAAGGCCGCAGAAGCAAGAATACTATTAAAGCATCACTGGCAACAAGAAGGGAACTTCCAAGTCCCGCAAACGGCTGTTCGGGACAGGCTAATTAGCTTTTCAGATCACAAAGCTAATTAAACAATTAATCTATAAAAAGATTTATAATCAACAGCAGTTTATGATTTCAAGGAGTATTATATTGACTTCTAACAGATAAACAGTGTGACGAAAAATTAGGACTTTGAAAATAAAATAAAGGAGTAACATCAAAGATATCAGACAAAAATGTGGATAGTTTCCAAGCCATTCGTACTCGATAAAAGTTCTCGGAATGAGAACGAATAAAAAAAAAACTAGCCATAATCGATTCCAGACTTAAAAGTTATCGTAAGTATGAGAGAGTTATTTATTTTTAGTTTAAAAAGCTTGATTGTGTTTGCCATGTGCAGCAAGATGAGAAAAGACGTGCACTGTACTAACAATGATGCTTGGGTGGTGTTAAACAAAAGTTTATGGAACCTGAATCAGGTGCAAAAATACTGAAGAGACATTCAACATCACCTTGTGTTTGGCTGCAAGAGATTGTGACACCAAAAGGAAACGAAGAGAAACAAAATGGACAGGTTTTGACAATGAGAAAAGCGTACGGGATAAAAGACGGGAAGTAAGGTTCCTCCTCGCCCGTCACCCTTCTCTCCAAAACGCCAAGATACTGCTGAGGCCAGGGAAAGGTTGTCGATTCTCTTCTGCCTTCTTTCCTTCCTTCCTCCTCCACCCGTTATCACTGCTACTTAGTTGTGTAGTTCCAGCGAGCGACTGTTATACTGTATTTTAATTCAAGCCTCAGGCTGTTCATTAAAGGTGTTTCCGACACAACAAAGGCACGAAGACTTTAGGCTTCCAACATACACAGTAAATCAGAATTCATAATGAAAGCCATATCCCGCTGTCTGTATTTAATTATTTCAGGCTTAGCGTTGCTGGGTGCAATTAATGGGGGAACAGTGTCCTTCTTTTATATATATTTAGACATTTTTCATGGCCGTAAGTTTTAAAGTACGTGTGCTTCGAGTGAAAAAAAGATGCAAGTTGAGGAAGCCACTGATTAAAATGTGCCTACCGAGCAATTCTGAATTATTCATTCTGACACTCATGTGCACTTTCAATTGGGAGCAATTTTGGCGCGCATGGAAGGCGTGTTGGAGCCTCCTGCATGACTCTTCGCTTGTCGACTATTTTGTCTATCTGTCATTTCCGATTTCCTGAATGTGAGCGGCCGATGTAGTGAAGCAATGTTTTGTAATATTCCTCAAGTATACTAAAAAGGTCTCTGAGAGTCTTTTGACGCGTTAACTAAAAAAAATAGCTGTTGATCGGAAAACAGCATCTTTGTCCTTCACCTTTTCCTTTGTCATCCCTTCTCCACCCATTTCCCTGCTCCTCCTCCTGCCTATCTGGCGCTCCGCCTCACCCATCCGCGCTACGAGGAATAAAAACACATCTTTATTAAAGGCTCAGTTGTCGGAAATTAGGATGAACGACGACGGCATCAGGGGAGGAAGCAGCCGCCTGGAGGTGTCCCAATTTATTTCCCAGTAGGCCTAAGTCCCTGAAGGCGTGGTGGTCAATACGGGGAAGGGCGGTGTGGGCGGCGGTGAACGGGCATCCCTGTGAATTGTTCTTTTACTTCCTTGCGTTTGTCTTTGTCTGACGGTTCATTCTCTCTCTCTCTTTCTTTTCTCTCTCTCCTCTCTCTCTCTCTCTCTCTCTCTCTCTCTCTCTCTCTCTCTCTCTCTCTCTCTCTCTCTCTCTAACTATGGATATGTGTGTATACGTGTATGTATGTACTGATTATGTGTATATGTACATAATATAATTCTACATTGCTACTGTAGTTATCAATAAATGTTCAAATGTTCAAATGTTCTCTCTCTCTCTCTCTCTCTCTCTCTCTCTCTCTCTCTCTCTCTCTCTCTCTCTCTCTCTCTCTCTCTCTCTCTCTCTCTCTCTCTCTCTCTCTCTCTCTCTCTCTCTCTCTCTCTCTCTCTCTCTCTCTCTCTCTCTCTCTCTCTCTCTCTCTCTCTCTCTCTCTCTCTCTTGTCCAGGGATAATGTTCTTGTTTTGTATTGTCTTTACTTTATTCCAATGTTTGCAATTCCTGGAACACTTTTATAAACAAATATGTACGTAGTTTTATGGACGAGAACACGGGTGAAATAATGAGCAAGATCCCCAAAGCCTTTTGAAAGTTATAACGAGTATAATTTGCCACATAATTTTCTCGAGGAGAATGGCAGCCGAGGAGAACCACTAGATGAGAGCAGCCACCTGCCAGGCTTGTCATTTATTTATATATATATATATATATATATATATATATATATATATATATATATATATATAAACATATCAGAGAGATGGAGGTAGAGATAGATAGATAGATAGAAAGAGAGCGAAAGAGAGAGAGAGTTGCCTAAACGTAGTAACACTATGAATACCTACATCCTAGGAAAGAAGGCCTCTCTTATGTTCCCATGACCACCACTCATACGACGATACAAAATGTCACCTCAAACCCACGAGTCACCTTTCATACTCATGTGCGTCTGTACTTGATGAAGCTTGTGCCGTGGTTAGTGGGGATTGTGGGAGAACAGTGGAAGTCTGTTCATTTATGTTGAGGAGAAGATGACGAGGAATCAAAAAGAGGGGGAGTTGCTAGGTGAGTGTATGGATGAACCAGGTAGAAGTGTAGGGAGGACAATATAATGAGGAGAAAGAACGACGAACGATGTGACGAAGTGTTGTAATTGAAAGGTAGAAAAAAAGAGAAGAGAGAAAGAGAGAGATGTTTGCAAGTGGAAAATGCATAACAACTCACAATATTCTCTCTCTCTTCTCTCTCTCTCTCTCTCTCTCTCTCTCTCTCTCTCTCTCTCTCTCTCTCTCTCTCTCTCTCTCTCTCTCTCTCTCTCTCTCTCTCTCTCTCTCTCTCTCTCTCTCTCTCTCTCCTCCCCCACACCATCCTCTGCACAGGTCTGGGTAGCCATCCATTGCTCGGCGCCTCGATGAGTGACAAAGAGGCTGGCCAGTGTGATCCTCGTAACGAAGTGGTCGACGCTCATTCTGTTCTGGTTCTACGGTACAGACTTGGGCGTGAGTCAGTGAATGCGGCACGAGTCAGGGATTTCAGTAAAATATTTTCCACCAGTAACTGTCTCGTAAATATTGCGAGACCTACCCGGCCATTGTATGAGGGAGATATATTGTACGCCATCTAATTGCGTTTGCCTGCTGAATGAGGCACTTGGCGGCACATGTCAGAGTGAATAATTACATTGCCGATTATATTTTTGAACATCAACCAAAGGTATCAACGTTAAACAATTAATTCTTACTCAGCTGACACAGCAAACACAGCTGTCCATCGACCTTCCATGGAAAGCCAGGAAATTAATGTTACGGGGAAGTAACTGTGATCCTGGATGCTGCCGCGGCGCTTGTTACACAGGTCACTGACTGAACATCATCCCATACACTCGAAAGACCGACTGTCTCTGCGACTATGTCATCTTTGCTCAAAAAACATCATAATCAAGGCTAAAAAATTAAAATCACCTTGTAATTCATTATTGCGCAATGTAAAGTCAACTAGAACAGAAAACATTCGACAGGAAATGATATTATTTTTTGCAGCAATTTATGAATGTAAATATAGATTTGTGTATATGACCCTAGAATATTTAACTTTTCTTCAGTAATGAGGCATCAAGGTGTATCAAGGAGCTTACCTTTCCAACCATGCAAGATAAATCAACAAGGTTGGGCTTCATTTGGAGATAAGTAAACGGAAACCTTATGGATCGTACCCTGAGTTATCTGCTCTACCACCAAGGATAAGAGTGTTTTTTCCTCTTTAAAGTGCTACAGTGTCCTATCTATCTAAAATTCTTTTGACTTTACACCAAGTAAAACAAACATACATCTTCAAACGATATTACGTACTAAGTGTGTTGTGGTGCCTCGTCCCTCTGCCAGCAGCGTCTCCTCAATCCCCGCTTTCCTGTACAGTTCCTTGAACCAAACATTCCGTCGCTTCCTCCAACACCCTCCCTCCCTCTCTCTCCACAAGGTATCAGCCATGGAATACCTGCATCTCTCCCTGAACACTCTGGGAGGGTGTACAACTGTTCTGCCTCCCGAGAACTTTCTTGCCATTCTCACACATCTGAAGGATAGAGTTTTATCAAGTCTACCAGCCATTAGATGTATACCAAAAGGATTTAACGTTTATTTTACAGTGACGATCTCAAAGCTTTTTTCTTGTTTTATCAGTCAGTCCACAACAAAGATGCAGCATTTACCTTCAGCCTCCATCTCCGCCCCGCAGCAAGCCCAGGAGAGCCCGGCTGTGTGTAAGGGATTAGAGGGGCCAGATTGGGAGGAACGAGAGGAACAAGCCAGTCCGGTCGTCTATTCAGAAATTGGAAGTCATTAAGGAAACCCAGGCATGAGAGCCGGACTAGGAATTTCGTGTTTCCTTAAGTGGTTAAGAAATAAACTTTCCAAACCATTCCCATGCCTGCTAAGGATGGGGAGTGTCCCACCGAGGCGCCTTCTTATCGGCAGTAATCAAGCCTTCCCTTCCTTGTGTCAGGACAGCAGTCACGCTAAATCACTGTATGTGCAGAGACATATTTGTTTCATAACAATTATTAATTCATTGTTGTAAAGACTCCCGTGTCGCTGTACGTAGCTATACAATTCCTTCGCTCCATAATTCTATCAACAATTCTTGAAGTTATTGCACACTATTCGTCCGCTCCGGTGGGAACAGTTAACGACCAGTTCTTCCTTGAGACTGGTGACAGCTGGCTAACAAAGACAGGTACTAGTGTGTTAAACCCTTGTAGTCCTCATTGTATTGATACACACAAGAGCTTAAGAGACAAGAGCAGACCATAATTCTACCATATATAAAAGTTTAGCGTGCGGTGCATAGGCACAACATACTCCCCAAAATATAACCTAAAAACATGGTTTGGTGGAATTTTGTCTCATGAATCTAAACCTGAACGTTCAGACTTGTTTCCAGAATACGCCAGGCTTGGCAGACGTCTCACCACTTGCAGGTTTGGAGTTTAGAACGTAAACTTCATAATATAGTTTAAACATTGAATTACCTCGCTGGTTGTCAATATGGTGACGTATTCCTCCTCCTCCCTTTCCACTCTCCATTTATATTCCATGTTCTCCCTCCTTGCCGTGTTTCCTCTCCGCTGCACGTGGTCATGGCAGGTGATCGCCCTCCTCTCCCCACCATCTGCCTACAGCACGCAGCACTAACGACCTGACGCCGTTTTTATTCCGTCGTCTGAAAGGGAATATTTGCCTCGGTGGGGATGAGGACGCAAGTGTCACCGAGACGGAGTATCCTTGCCACCTGCTGCCCCTAACAAACAGACTGACACTGCTCGTCCAAGGGTTTGTTCATCAATCAAACCTTGAACGAAAATTATTAAAGGCAGGTACTATTTTTTTCTAGTTTTTACTATTTACTACTTCACCCTTGAACATTATTTTCTTGGTTACTATCCTATGAAGAAAAACGTAGGCAAAAATACGTACTGTTCGGGTCACAATTATCGACCAAGAGACCCCCCCCATGGCGCCATTAACTGAATGACAATGAGCTTAGTTATGGGAATGACAGAATAAAAACATATAATTATTTAGAAACTATGGCTATTTTTGTCTGGCTATCAGTTACTGCATTGCTCCCTAATGGTGCGGCAAGGGTACGGGGCGGGACGAAGGATGTATTCTATTATTCTACAACAGTTCTTAAATATATATATATATATATATATATATATATATATATATATATATATATATATATATATATATATATATATATATAATATATATATATATATATATATATATATATATATATATATATATATATATTATTTATTCATGATATTCCTTATCAAGTTCAATATTATGACGATACCTTAATAATATAATTTCTCTAACATCTAGACATACCAGACGGAGTTTCAAGTTTCAGTTGGCGCAGCAAGTATGTATTCGAGGGCTCATCATCGTGGCTTTCGATAATTCAGTAATGCAACAAGTCAGTTCGATAATTCAATAAGACGAAGCGGATAGGGCGACTGAGCGTCACTAACAAGGGAGGTAAGATTATACAGGATAAAGGGAAACTTCACTAATTTGGACAGTAACTTTGTCTTGATCCTTGGCCTTTATTGATATGTGGTTCAAGGAGGCGTGGGACTTGACCTGCAATGTGTGGAGGAAATCATAGTATCAAACATCATAAATTATTGAATCAGCAACGAATCATTTATCTCAATCATTCAACACTTAACACGAAGATATAAGTAAATTTTGAAACGTAGCTCCGTAGATCTAAAGAGAGTATGAAAGGATAATATGAGCACCTGCTTCAGTAAGTATAAGCTTATACGATACCTTAGTGAACAAGGTAAATAACACACTTAAAACGAGGATGATAAGACGTGACGAAGGTACAAAGTCACTGCCATAGAAAACGAGAAGACAACATTCACATATTATCGTTCCGTGAAATCTGATGTAAGACGCCGAGGTTCTAGGAAGGGTGAAGAGCGTCTCTTATAAGGCGGAAGTATCCTAAGGAAAGACGACATCAAGGACCCCAACGATAAAGAAACCGCCGCCAGCAAAATTTATGTTCTCGTGTGCTCCTTGAGAAGACTGGCCAAGGACTTCCTCTTTAATCTTTCTATATATAATATTGTGAGTTAAGGAACAAACATCCCTACACATTCAGCCTCACCTCACCAGCAGCGTCTAGTACCCTCCACTGTATCGATGGAGGGGAGATTGGTCATTCCTTGTTCAAAGGAAGGAAGGAAAGGTAGGAGAGGCGGTGGTTTCATGCATTAAAATCATTCATGACTAATTAATTACAGACTCTCTTATTAATGCATGATTCCTAATGTGCTTTACCAGATATTGCATGATAAAGTTCCTTTAATAATGTGTAACGAATGTTTTTTTACTTGAGGCAATATATATATATATATATATATATATATATATATATATATATATATATATATATATATATATATATACATATATATCTTTTTCAACAATGAGAACATGAAACTAACCTAGTACAACCTGAATAGACGAAAGAAACTTTAAATGAAAGGAGAATAATGTTATAGTGGCGTCTTCTACACGTTTACCCTTAGAATATGCAAACTTCATAAGTGCATTAGTGTATCAACATACACAAACATTTTTTAACAACACTTTTTATCGCTCGTTATCTCTCTCTCAACACCACTAAACGCGAATATATATTAACTCAGGTATTTTCATTGACGTTTGGTAGGTGGGCCAGAGGTGTGCCGAACCATCAATGTGTGTGCGTCCTCTTGTGTCACGCATCTCACTCCCTATTCACATCATTTGGAAATTGGCGGCGTTTACGCAGTCATGCCTCGGTTCAAGGTACAGAATATACATTGAACTAATCAGCCCTTTATTGTGCTGTCACAGGAAAACAGATTTATTAATTTTCAACGTAATGAATGTAATCAATTATCGAAATCTTTCATCCGATTGTTTTTATATATTTCAGTATCAAAATAGAATGCCATAGTATGTATTTTCATTTAGTTTTTTTTATTGAAACAGTCTGTGATGCGGAAACTGATGACATTTTATTGAAGAGGCTCATAGATATTTCTTTCTAGAAACATTTGGCATTTCTTTCATTACTATTATTGAATAATTGTAATGAGTATAACAGGAAAACATTCATGCGTTGTTGTGATTTGCATTAATATTAATATTCAGAAGCATTCATGTGTGTGGGCTGACCCTTGTCCTCCCCCACCTTAGTCCTCCCTCAATACTCCCTGCTTTAAAGCCTTTCATTGAACAAAGCCTTTAACAATGTCATCCAAACAACGCTAAAACCCTTCAACTACCAACCTTTCATCACCCTCAATGGTTTTGAAAACGAGAAACACATCATAGATTACCCTTTAATCAATTACATATTTTTTCCTTATACAAAGAGGAGGTAGAATGGAAGTCAGGTAAGTTGGTATATTACCAGTGTATTAACGGTATATCCAGGTATACTCTATTTGAAGCGATATTGGAAACTGCAAGACTTATTAATAACCTACATATTACATCAGGGAAGCGGTGGTGGGCGGTATACAGCGACTAGCTCACCCACACGGAACACACTGACGCTATATGCTAAGTGCTCTCTGACTGGTCATATGATCGGAGTGTAACCCAATCAGCATTAAAGGTAAGTGTTATGCCCGCAAGTTTCAAGCAATAGTGCGTGTGTGCATACGAGATCACACACACAATCACAAACACACACACACGCACATACACGCACACGCACACGCACACGCACACGCACACACGCACGCACATACACACACACACACACACACACACACACACACACACACACACACACACACACACACACACACACACACACACAAACACACACACACACACTACAACTAGATGTATTCATAACACAAGATACTTAATGTGAACCAATATTCTTTTGTTTTGTGTAGATGAAAAACACCACCAGCATTAATGTATTCAATTTTGCGATTGGTTTACATTAACTAACTGAGGGGTGAGATGAGCAAAACTTCATGTATATATGTCAGCATACTCGACTGACATTCCCCTTAAAGGTGGATAGCCGAGATAAGGAGTCCACATACATACTGCCAGATGCATTCCCTCACATCTTTGCCTCCAGGCCTCAGTCTCGCAGCACCACGAGTGATTCCCACACCTGAACCTGACAGCATGAGCAATATAAAACAAAACAAAAATCCAGGAAAATCCAGCAGTGATTAGCCCGATATCGCCATCATTAATGAGGCGATGAGGCAACACGAGCCATCAGAACGAGTAGCGGAGAAAAGGAATGAGGGTGTGGATGAAAGTTGGGAAAAAAAAAGAGAGTGGATTAATTATGCTGCAAATGAAGAGATGAAGAAATAGAACGAAGGAAGAGGAAACGCTGTGAACTACTGATACTGGTACAGAAAGAACTCCTATGCTGCTCCGACGGCCATTTATAGTTGTACCTCCTTCCTCCTAGCGACTCTTCCCCGCCAAGGTGTCTTTAGAGGGCTGCTCCAAGGTCTCCTCATAATCCTTTCAGAAGTTCAGGAATGTGGGCGTGCAATTTTCCCTCTTTCCTGGTAGATCGTGAATAATCATAGCCACCGTTTTTTCCCGCCATGATTAACAAAACTCCACGTGCACTACACCATAAAGAAGAGTCTCGTGGGTTGTTTAGCGCGTCAAAAACACTTAGTAAAAAAAAATTGTCTATATACACGTACAATCACTATTTTGGGTGCGAAAACTAAGGACCAACATTAGCATAAACTCGTTCGCCGTGACGAGGATTTCTATTTGCAGGAAACACAGGATCTTATCATGTAAGGACTTTCAGCCTCCGCCTCGCATAGATATTGGGAAGGTGGGAAGGAGAGGTTTGAAAAATTACTCCTACTGGGTCCTCAAAAAATACTTGTCTGGCTGGAGTACTGGTCGTGGGTAAGGCGATAGAAGGACGGAGAGGAGTAGGAGGAAAAAGAAGAAGAAAGGAGGAGGAGCAGAGAGGAAGAGGAATAACAAGGGATGTAGAAGAAGGAAAAGGAGAAAGAATATAAGGATGAAGAGGAGAAATAGGACAAAGAGTTCCTCGGACTAGCGGAAAGGTGAATGAAAAAAAGAACCATCAAGATGAGGGAGAAGAGGAGGAGGGAAGACGACTAAAAGGATGAGGGTAAGAAAGATGAAGAAGAGGAAGGTTCAGCAGAGGAGGAAAGACGACAAGGCGAAAGAAAACGATGGAAAGGACAGGAGAATTAGAAGAAGGAAGAGGAGGAGGAAGAGGAGAAAAAGATGTAACATTATTCTTTTCTTGTTCCATTCATTTCACTTTTAGGTAAGGTTGTGATGGTAGAGAAGGTGTAGTGGAGGAAGGAGTCGCGACAACCAGGCATACACAGGTACCTTCCCCTCACAAAACTTGAAAGGAATAAAAAATGGGAGACACTCGTGCTTACAGACATGCACGACAGAGGAGTAGGAGGAGGCAGAGGAAGAGGAGGGAGAAGGCCAAGGATGGATGTGTCCTGATGAATGACACCAGTTAACTTTGTGAACACCTCTCCTTGTAGGCTGTGAGGGGAAGGTTGGCAGGACACAGTTAGTAGTTAGCAAGCACAGAGGAAAGGTGGAGTGGCCCTTCATTTGCATGCCTCAGTATTTCTTTTTTTACAGTGTTGCTTGTTTACTGCAGAGAAACATTGCTGTCGCTCTTTTGTCAACACGCACACTAGTCTTGAAATAAACTTATGTATCGTTTTTATGTAAAGCAAACTCTCTCTCTCTCTCTCGCTCTCGCTCTTGCTCTCGCTCTCGCTCTCGCGCTCTCTCTCTCTCTCTCTCTCTCTCTCTCTCTCTCTCTCTCTCTCTCTCTCTCTCTCTCTCTCTCTCTCTCTCTCTCTCTCTCTCTCTCTCTCTCTCTCTATCTATCTCTCTCTCTCTCTCTCTCTCTGAAAATGTGTTCATCTTTGATTTAGTCGATAAGATATGCATGAATGGATGAATAAATACTCGTTATATCTTGAATTTCCCGATTCTTGCCTCCAGGAAATCACTTCTCGGGTCTCAACTATCCTCACACTCCTATTTGTATTTCCTTCAGCAACTGTATGTATATTCAATTGGATAACTTCTTATCTGCAAACTTCAGAGATTGGAGTTATGTTTTTTTTATAACGTTGTAAATTATTTGTAGTATTAAGTTAGATTAGATTTAAAAAAAAAAACAATCTGATAAAAAGTGCCAGTGAAAAGTTAACCCAGCAGCAACAACAACAACAACAACATGGCGGGGTTCTGACGGGCGCATTTTCCACTATTGGAGGTCAAGAAATCGCATGAGAAATGTGTTTACTAATACATCACCCCCGCCCACCAGCCTGCTCATAATTAATCTAGTGTCACATCCACATCACTGCGAAGGTCACCTGTTCTGCTATGTGAGGTGCCGTCTGCATACATAACACACTCTTCTATTGTTTTTCCTTTGTAAACCACTTGTTCCGGTTATATTGATTATGTTCACTAACTGATCGGGAAGGGTGGAAAAGGCCAGAACCTACAATGTTAGGTTAAATTTGGTTACATTAGGTTAAGTTCGGTTGGTTTAGATTAGATTAGGTTAAATAAGAAAAAACATATAGCGCTGTTAGACACTAGTTCTCTCCAACTTACGCTGAGGTTAAATCTTTACCGTAAAAATATAATAGCATACAGATCACTGATTTCCACTTCATCATGTTATTTTGTCCTTAAGGAGTCTAGAAGGGAAGGTATAATGTATTACTGCAATGAGTTTGAATTTCCCTTTCCATATCCCCCATGGCGCGGGAGTGGCATTCCGTGTACCAAGACCTTCCTCCATCCTAAGCTTCCCTCCACTAATTCTCTCCCTTATCCCCTTTCCTCTTAACCCTAGAAAATTCACTATATTATCACACTTTCAGCCTTTCTTCCCTCTTCCAAGAACTTTTTATCATCGTCTTTCTTCTTTTTTCATATATTCTATATCATATTAATCGTTATTTACTATTTTTCTTACTCTTGTTCCATTTTTTTTCCATTTTTCTCTTTTTTTATATATTATCTTCTTCCTACTCCTCCATCTCAGTCTTCGGCGACGTCCTACTCTTCCTCTTCCTCCTCCTCGTAAACCTTCACTCTCCGTCACGAAGTCTCATCCACTAAAGGAGACCGTTAGCATGGATCAAGAGGGTGATTTATTTAGTCTCCCTCGCGTGCATGAGTGTTGGCGTAATTGCAGCATGGTTCGACCTTCTCTGTTTGCCTTAACAGTTTTCCTTTAAGTCTTACCCAGAGCCACCAACCAGGCGTGACTATTTGTTTACGTTAGCAAGTGTGTAAATGTGAACAGGAGCGTTGGCGTTGAGGGAACCAAGGAGATATTAATGATCTTGTTTTATGTATGCTTGTTTTTTTGTCCTACATGATTCATCTTCTTGGCAGTCTGTTGTTTGCATATAGGGGTGTTTGAATAATAATGTGTGTGTGTGTGTGTGTGTGTGTGTGTGTGTGTGTGTGTGTGTGTGTGTGTGTGTGTGTGTGTGTGTGTGTGTGTTTCTGTGTGTTTCTGTGTGTGTGTGTGTGTGTGTGTGTGTGTGTGTGTGTGTGTGTGTGTGTGTGTGTGTGTGTGTGTGTGTGTGTGTGTGTGTGTCTGTTATTTGATGAAAAAACACTACGACTTTTCATTGTCACTGCAACGCTAATTCACTTGTTTTCATCTATTTCACAAAACAACACCTGTCCTTTAAAAAAAACATGAAAAAATACGTCAAGACATGTTCCTGTATATAAAAACATAAAATAAAATAGTCCTCTGAAAGTCCTTCAATACACAGGTCTCCGCTGCCTCTACGTTCAGTCCTATTGTTAACCTCACCATCCTTTTCCTCCTCTCTCTTCCACTCACTCTCCCCTTTGCTACACTTACAAAGGAGACATAATAGGTACCCGAACATAAGTACTGCGAGAGAAAACTGTGAAAATATAATTAAAAAAAAGAAGCAGGAAACACCATAAGTTCTGAAACACAAAGCATTAAATTGCCAAACAATGAGTTACAAAGAAATACTGAAAATCATACCAAACCAACTGGGGGAAAAAATATTATGATCCTTCTTACCAGTTAATAATAATAAATAATGCAGTCTCCTACGCTAGAAAAATTGGTGTAAAGCGGGTCGAACTTCACGCGAAAATAATGCTGCCAGAAGAAAATAATAAGCGTTCCTTTTGGCAAGACTCTCAACTCAAAATTAACTTGGCATTACACCGTATTTTTGGACGTATCTTCAAGGAGCATCGAGGCGGGACTTGAGAGGCTCAGAATTCTTTATGCATTTTCAGGAGGAAAGAGGGAAGAGGGAGAGAGGAGGAAGGAGAGAGGAAAGGAGGAAAAATGAGGTGAAGGCAGAGAGGGAGGGAAGAGGGGAAGGAGCTGAGTGGAATGTTGAAAGCTATTGAGAGCGAGAAATTTTATGGAAGAGTCTTCAGATAACACCTTATACCAGTAGGGGGAAAGCTTTATAATGTGTGTGTGTGTGTGTGTGTGTGTGTGTGTGTGTGTGTGTGTGTGTGTGTGTGTGTGTGTGTGTGTGTGTGTGTGTGTGCGCGCGCGTGTGTATGTGTGTGTTATGTATATACACTGTGTCACATTGACATTATCTCCCGTCGATCATAGCTGCGCCTCACAACTCCTCTCCTTCCTCTACCCAGCCTCTCCCTTCCTACCCTCTTCTGGGGTGTGACTATCCACAACTCGGCTTTAGAATTCTTATGAACCAAGGCGTTACTTTTCCCGAGATGGCGGGCTTGAAATTGTATGTGAAGGAGAAAGAGAAGGAAAAAAAAGACTACAGGAAATGTGCGTTTTTATGTATATGTTATTTTCTGAGAGGTCGTAACCGAAGAATTCTATTTTTTTCCTCTGAGTGTGTGTGTGTGTGTGTGTGTGTGTGTGTGTGTGTGTGTGTGTGTGTGTGTGTGTGTGTGTGTGTGTGTGTATGTGTGTGTGTATGTGTGTGTGTGTGTGTGTGTGTGTGTGTGTGTGTGTGTGTGTGTGTGTGTGTGTGTGTGTGTGTGTGTGTGTGTGTGTGTGTGTGTTATTACTTCGTCAACGTTTCCAATAATTTTGATTGACGTAAGGGTAGACTTAACAAAATCCCTCTTTTCTTTGATGTATATATACTCATATAATGTTTTTTTTCTTTTCGTTTGCTTTTTTCCTCCAAACGGAAGTTAATTAGTGGATGTGGTCAATCAGGTCAGTATCACTTTCACAGCGTCGCGACGCTCGTCCCTGGTGGCTGAAACTAGGAGGAAAATGTCTGGATCGCATGTAAATATATAAAAATAAAAATGTTATAAAGCGGGCTGGAAAGTGGGGCAGTGAAGGAGAAAAAAATGCCTTTTTGAGCCTCGATTCCGAAGTGTCTCTATTTTCTTCTTTTTTATCCATGTTACGTATTTATCGAGACAGTATTTCTGCAGCATTTGTTCTTTCTTCGTCTTTGAAATATCCAGAATGGTTTTAGATACTTCTGGAAATAAACTGTTATGAAAAATATTTATGTTTGTTAATATAAGATTACTGCCAGTCTTCAGGGAAAAGGTGAACGTAAAGGATACCTGTAATGTCCCTGAAAGTATGTGCGTAGTGGAGGATTGCTGGTATGTTTCTAAGAAGGGCAGTGTGTGTGTATGTGTATGTGTGTGACGGTGGCACAGTGTATGTATTTGTGTGCGGGAGCGTGGGTGATTTTAGTTTTTTGTGTGTGTTATATGTATATTTGCTTCAGTAAATCTCAAGACTAAATAATGTTCTCATTTTTAGCAAAAACGATTTCGTATCCAACAGGGTAGCGTCCCTACATTTCCTCGCTTTTTTCCTCTTTCTCATATGCATAATTGTTCTGTTTTTTTTCCTTTCCCAGTAACACAAAACTGCACTTTCTCTTCTCAAACTACTCTTGACGAACCTTTATCCTCCCTCCAACCAGCACGCCTTTTCTTTTCCATTCCTTCTTCCTCTTTGCCTTTCCTTTCCTTTCACAAGCCTCATCTGGCTGTGGCTCTTTTTCATCTGCAACACCCAGACTCTGTTATCTGAGGGAGTAACTGCGTCTTTTTCACCATTAAAGTGTTCTTTGTCTTTCTTTACGCTGCTTGCGACAGGCAGTAATTTCTTTCAAGATTTGTGACGTATGAGTAAAGAAAAAAAGGAGGAAAAATACATTGGCTTGAGGAAATAATTATTACTTTATTAATAGTATGTTAAAATAATGACAAAATAATGACTTTTACGTATATGAAAATAACGACAGAAAAATACAGAGAAATCTGTTTTTATGCAGTTATGAATTTTATGTTCTGGAATGCGTTCTTACAGTAGTGTCTTCTCTACCCTACTCTTCTTTTTGAGAATGGCTAAAGGAATACAATAGATTTCAATCACGTACAGCCATACACCATCCTCTACACACTTTCCCTTTACCCATACACCATCCTCTACATACTTTCCCTCAGCCTTTTTTTCCATATTCTGTTTATCATCTTTATAGCCAAACATTAAAACTTAGATTAACTTTTTATGTCCCTGCGACGTCACCTTTCTGGAACGACGCAATAAGGGCCACTTATTTTTTGTCTTCAACACAACTTCAGAATGGAAGAGAAAAATATAAAGAAAATTTCTAAGATCAATGTTGCTGCTATAAAAGATAAAACTATATACTTTTTTTTTTTTGGAGTTTTAATAATGATGTGCGGCAGATGGGAAGTTTTTGGCAGAAATTGGCATACATGACAATAGTAAAGGAAAGCAAGTTAACCAATAAACAGAACTAAATCAGTTATTGGCTAACTTTGCAATAGAAACGTGTGTAGTAATAGTCATAGAAAAGTTCAGAGAGTGCAGACTGCGACAGGAACC
>JAXIVD010000413.1:100000-120000 GCA_036785275.1 Cancer borealis
CTGTGTGTGTGTGTGTGTGTGTGTGTGGGTGGGTGTGGGTGTGTGTGTGTGTGTGTGTGTGTGTGTGTGTGTGTGCATGTGCGTGCATGTGCGTGTGCGTGTGTGTGTGTGTGTGTGTGTGTGTGTGTGTGTGTGTGTGTGTGTGTGTGTGTGTGTGTATGCTGAATGAAATAGATTTAGAGATCCTTGCAGTTCAAAAACGTAATGATATACAATTAATGTTGCTTCCAAATCCACAACGCAGCATTATATAATTATTACGTGTAAAAAAAACTCCATGATCATGAACATATAACATCCTAAAGAATTATTCCAGTTTTCATTAAAAAAAAGTTTTAATATTGATAAATAAAAAGAGAAATCTTTTCCACGACTACTTAGTCTGCAGACTTATAAAAGTAAGGCGTCACCATTCACCACCACCACCACCACCATCGCATACATTTCCCTCTCTAATATCACCATTATTAGCATAACCATATCTGTCTCCAGCACTTTAGCCCACCACCTGCTTCCCACCATCACCACACTACTCCTTTCACATTCTCATCCTTCCTCTTTCATTTCAACTTCATTCCTTGTCACGTCAGAACACTTTACGACACATAAAAGAAAAAATCCTCACCCATCTCCCTTGTGACCTAGTACCACCACTACACCTTTACTAACAAATGCTGACACTAACCTGCCTTGCTGAGAACCGCAAAAGGAATGTCAGAGAATTTGTGAAAGGGAAAAAAAATGTTTCCTTTCCAATGATAAAACAAAATACTGTTAAGATTTTTTTCAACAACATCAAAGATAAGAAAGATTTCTCTGATCTCTGGATAGTGTTTGGCTTTTTGTACCAAACCAAGGCGAATGAAAATACTTGTGTGTCAGTTTAAGTCTTGCTTCCCTCGCCTTGCACGGACGTGGCTGTGAGGGAGTGACGGCACGGCACGGCTGTGGTAGAAATATTAGTAACTTTGTTCATCGGTGATATCGCGACGAGCAGCTGACTTGTGGAGTGAAAGTTTTTCCTGAACGGGACTAACTTTGGATGCTCCCTCAGAAAAGAATGACGCTACTCTCAAGTATTTTATGAGGAGAATGAGCTTGTCTGCCGTATTACTGTGCGGTTTTTACTTTTTTTATTTTTTAGCGTCCACTTTTTTAGTCTCTTCTATGACATGTATCTTTCTACAAATCATAGCTTTATATTTTATTAATAACTGGTTCATTATTTCAATTCGTATCACAATTTCGTGTGTAACATTCTTAGGTTCCCTCATGACTTCACTTGTCCATCTAATTGCTCTGTCAGCTCAATCTCACATAGATCTAGTTATTTTTATATACCTCTTCCTTCTTCTTTAATCCAGGAGGAGGAGGAGGAGGAGGAGGAGGAGGAGGAGGAGGAGGAGGAGGAGGAGGAGGAGGAGGAGGAGAAGGAGGAGGAGGAGGTTCAGTAGATTTGAGCACACTTGGAGGAATTAGTCATGGTGACGCTTGGCAGAACCTGCTGCACCATCATTACCAATGTGGGCTTCCGGATGGGGCTCGAACCAAGGCTACATTAAAAGTTATGATGTTGAAGCCGACAGTTGCAATTATAAAACATTCATTCAATACAGCAAAGTAAAGGTCATGTGTCCTACGATCCTGTTTGTAAAATGTTACGTACCAAGTGACTAGAAAAGCATGAATGGTTAGTGGTATTCCGATAGCTATGACTTTTATACTCTATATAAAAGTCAACTTATTTATAACTCCCTTTCATACCGTCTCTTTTGTTTTTGAATGGTCGCAAAGTGAAATGATGGTATAAATGATAATATTGACCTTAATAATACACTACTTCATAACTCTCTTATTATCATATACGAGAGATCTCCTTTGGGTTTTTTTTTCACATCCAGGAAGAAAATATTATGATAACCTTTGCAACACAATCATAATGAAACATACAAGCCGTCACACAAATCTCCCTTTGCGTGATATCACCTTGGTTTGGCGCTACACAAGTTCGGAAACGACGTATTCTTCCGCGTCTTTTTCCCCATCAGAAGCTGCCCTCATGAAGGAGGTGGTCGTCAGTAGTCATCCCTCCCAGCACGGCGCATCCTACCTGCGTCCTAACCATTGCATCTCTTTTTTACGGCACCGTCTCAATGTAAATTTTTCTTAAGCTGAAGAAACGTGAGCCGATCGTCGCGTTCCTTCGGTGGTTTAGTGCACAGAGTTTACTTAGGTGTTATAAAGCCTCGTCTCATGGCCTGCGTGTCGGCGGTGGAGGAGGACAGGTGTGGGATATCAGGTTTTTCTCCAGGCAAAACCGGTGATTGCAATACTATTTGTTGTTTCTCGTTTGTTTTGTTATGTTTGTCTTTATGTAAATGAATGAAGCCGTGTATCGTTTGTGTTTGTGTTTCTTTCCTTGTTTATTTTTATTTGTTTGTTTGTGTGATGGGGAAGCTCAGGTCTGTGCATTGTGTGTGTATGTTTGTGTATATATCTGCGTGTGTGTGAGTGTGTGTGTGTGTGTGTGTGTGTGTGTGTGTGTGTGTGTGTGTGTGTGCGCGTGTGCGTGCGTGTGCGTGCGTGCGTGTGTGTGTGTGTGTGTGTGTGTGTGTGTGTGTGTGTGTGTGTGTGTGTGTGTGTGTGTGTGCGCGCGTGTGCGTGCGTGTGCGTGCGTGCGTGTGTGTGTGTGTGTGTGTGTGTGTGTGTGTGTGTGTGTGTGTGTGTGTGTGTGTGTGTGTGTGTCCGCGTGCGCGCGTTAAGGAGTGGTGCAAAAATTTGTTGTTTTACAATAACAGTAACAACACAACTGCCATTGGTTGGCAGCGTTAGTGAATTCTTTTGAAGTATGATAGAAACAATGCAGCCTCCGAGTGCTTGCCAGTCGACAAAAATAATTTCATGTCCGCCGAGCTAACGAGAGCGGCCCTGCAGTGCCGGAGGCTGCTCGTCTCACAACAATGAAACACTAACACAAAGAAAAAACACATTTATGCCTACATTTTATACACGTTACCTGTTCTCACTTCCTTCACTCTGAGACGCAATTTCAATCAACTTGACTGAAAGCTCTATAATACCTATTTTTTATATTTTCTTACAGCATTTCAATAGACGAATGACTTTTATATTTTTCCTTATTGTCTTTCCTTAGCTTTTACTTTTTAGAAATAAGAATATATAATTGGTTTTCATTGATGTACCAATATTAGTGTTCATGCCTGGAAACTCAACTAAAATTTTCTTATCACCTTTCAAATATGTACCTAAAACACACAATGGTACAAGCCACACTATTATGACAAGAGCTTCATCAACCGCGTTATTCATGCATAAAAATAAACGATTTTGTTGCTGCACTCCTAATTTTACATTTATATATCTGTCTGTCAATATACTTACCTGTGCATGTACTAAAGTACATACATAGTAGGTCTAGATATTAATTTGCTAATTTTAGGCTCTTGCTGTATGAAAGACTGATCATATTGTAGTCTTCACATTATCAATTATTTGATCGTTATTTACTACAAGAACCATAAGTTCATGTTTACCGCCAAAGGACTGGTCTCTTATTTATTTTTAGAAAGGCTAGACGACACTGAGTTGTGTTGGCGTTGCCAGGATGCATGGAGGCTTGTCTACTCGACATTATTTCACAGGGATTACGAAGGTGTCATCGATCTCGACCTAGCAAGGCTTAAGTAAAGGCTTAGGCCTAGACGTTCCTTCCAACTTTAGAACAAACTTACATCTTAGCAAGGAAGTTAAATTATATAATTGTCACTTCTCCACACGACAATATCCACACGACAATATTGTTATGTATAGTTTCCCCACACTATGCCGTCATGAGTTTAAGAGGACAAGATACAATACACAAGTAGGAATTCATACAAAACATCAGTCATGTTATTATTAATCCCAAGTTCTCCTGGCAGCGAGCCTCCCCACACATTACTGAACATTGTATCCCCGTCATGTCGAAACAAATTATACGTAGCACATATATTTCTACAATTTAAGCACAACATAATTCAAGGATGAACTTTGAAATTTACACTAATTTTCGACCACGTTTTTACCTCAAATGAAATCATAAATTTTATCTACATAATTTCCTCTTTCTCATTTGTTGTTGTCATCCCCTTTTACTTCCTCGCTCCCATACATTATTCTTCCTCCATCACCAACAAGCCACTTCGATTCCTGTTCCATCGATCCGTTTTACACACTTTCCTCGCCAATAACCTACATCCCATCTGCATCCTTCATTCCATCAGACTCTTATTTCTCTCTCCATCTCACACTCCACTACTCCCTGCATCACTAGCCTCTCCTTTTTCTCTCCAATTTGTTCTCTCTGTTCTTTGTTTCCTCCGTAAACCGACTTTTGCTCCATGCCGTCTTTATACCATCATTTAAATGGAAATCTAGCTAACCTAAGTCGATGTGAGTTAAAAAAAAAAATATTACTCTTAGGATGGTTTATGTTGACGGGTTGTGTTTAAAGACAACATCCTCAGGTGGAAGATGTCATAAATTCGTTATAGCCTTAGGAAAAAAAACATTAAGGGATAGTTTTTCTTCATCGACGTGTTATACGGTGAAGTGGCGTCGTCCATCTTCATAAGAGGGGTATAAGTATTACTGCCTTTTATCACGAAGCTGCTGACACACAAGGTGGCGTGATATGTAT
The DNA here is from genome assembly GCA_036785275.1 of Cancer borealis. NCBI lineage: Eukaryota > Metazoa > Arthropoda > Malacostraca > Decapoda > Cancridae > Cancer > Cancer borealis. The sequence goes on from JAXIVD010000413.1 coordinate 104,700, forward strand.
AGCATTTTTCTATTATTTTTTTTCCTTGTGTGTGTGTGATTTATCGTCAGTACACAATGCAGCTACGCAACCTTCGATTTGCTGTCTGATACCTGACCGTGAAATGGCCTGGAAGAATGTGATGATTGAATAAGTCGCAGATTCCTCTCTCTCTCTCTCTCTCTCTCTCTCTCTCTCTCTCTCTCTCTCTCTCTCTCTCTCTCTCTCTCTCTCTCTCTCTCTCTCTCTCTCTCTCTCTCTCTCTCTCTTGGTATAATAATGTCCCAGAATACTTTTCTTGTCTTGAGTTTTGTTGCATTTCTTGTCAGAATAAATTTACGTCACTGACGATATCACGTTAACTATGACAATTTCTCTAAAACTAACACATTGCAGAATATTTTAACACAGTCAACACCCAACCACTCCGCTACACGTCACCATCATTCCAACTTCCATCACAGCCCCTCAAGGTCTTCTACACACCCTCAACCAACTACACCAACAAATTTATCATCACTACGTAACTTATTACATTCCAGTCCCTGAACCAAACACTTATGTGCCCTTCCTCGCCACACTGACACCAACTAATCCACCCAGATAACCACGTCCTTATATCAGCCCAGCTACCCAAAACAACATATAATATCCACACAAAACACCGCCCACAAACTCTCACACTTTTCTCTCCAACACAATTCTCGCACCTTTTCCTTCTCGCTCCACAACTTGCCGCCACACGTTCCTGTCGCGGCTTCCATTATCCACCACCTTGCATGCATCACGTCTCGAGCACCGAAACAAAATTCGTTATTTTACCATCTTCTCCAACAGACAGTTTCTTGATGTGGCGTGTGTGTGTGTGTGTGTGTGTGTGTGTGTGTGTGTGTGTGTGTGTGTGTGTGTGTGTGTGTGTGTGTGTGTGTGTGTGTGTTATAATGTCATATAAGATGTAAGTAAAATAACAAAAGTAAATGATAAAGGAAAGAAAACATTTTACAATTACAAATTACACTTTCACCAAGGAATACACCTTCTTAGGGAAAAATAGCATTCCACGCACAACATAAAAGACAGCGTCAGGCCACTCTATTCGTAAAGTTAAGTCAGAAGCTTACTGGAGCCTGCCTAAGTGGGGCCAGTGTTCTCCCATCCCGTGTGTTGCCTGGTCTTGCTTGGGAGGAATAACCAGGAAAAGACTGGTAGGTGAAGAAGACTGGTTGAGAGGAGTGTATTGAAGGAAGGAGAGACTGGTGGAGAAAAGGTTACTGTACTTGGACGTGTGGGAGACCAAAACTTAACTAACTTATAACTGATAAATGCTTCTGAAAAACGAAGTAACTTAAATAGCTCATTATAAAGTGCACTCGTGGAGACAAATCCGTCTTTCATTCAAGCTTCTGCCTCGAACGACCACCAGCAGGAGAAATGGGAAAAGTTTGTGTGTTATGGCAGTGTATTTTAAGACTATTTGCACTTTAATGATGATCTGGATGTATGCGTGTCTGTGTGTCTGTCATCGCCCTTTATAAACATGTTTTTTCTTTAATATCAAGCTTTTGTATTATTGTTACGTACTTTGTTACTGTGAAGAGAAAGATGGTCAAATTGTTATCTTGCTAAAAAAAATAATGTGTGTGTGTGTGTGTGTGTGTGTGTGTGTGTGTGTGTGTGTGTGTGTGTGTGTGTGTGTGTGTGTGTGTGTGTGTGTGTGTGTGTGTGTCTGTGTCTCTGTGTGTGTGTGTGTGTGTGTGTGTGTGTGTGTGTGTGTGTGTGTGTGTGTGTGTGTGTGTGTGTGTGTGTGTATGTACTCTGGACTCCCTCCAACACTCTTCTTCTGGTCCAACACACACGTATCCATTGGACGTGTGTGTTGTAATCAGTTGTCATTCATCGTTCCCTTTATCTCCCCCTAAGCACGACCATTACGAGTCGCCTGCCCCTTCTATTACCTAAACTTCCACACCATTACTTCTGCGCCTCTCTCTAAGTGCGGCCAAATAGTCACCTCCTAACATTTTCCGGTTTCTTTTCCCTTTCCGTCCTTCCAACCGCGTCCTGGGAACTGCTTGTCTCTGACGAAGCCGAGATGTCGAAAACAAAACGTGAAACTCGACGCAACGCACTGCCATTTCATTGTTGTTTCCCAGAGTGTTTTAGATTCGAAAGTCTTTGACAAAATAAGAGTTCCACTACTGGGAATGAAAGAAAGAGAAGGAATATTTTTCTCTACTACTAGACATTATATTTATTTAGTCTGCCATCCCATCCTCCTCTGCATCTCCTTCTGTCATGCGATACTATGTGATGACAATAGTAACTACTGAATCGAGAATGTTGCAATGGTTTTAGTATCTTATCACTCTTAAAGTTGACATTTACATTGATTTCGTTTTGATACCAGAATAAATATGAAACATAAATTCTGCATCAGTTGCAATTTCAATTGTTTTTATAGTTAGATTTATCTGGTAGTTGCTGTGCAAAATTATGCCTTCCTCACCCATGCCATGCAAATCATATTGGCATCCATTACCTCCTTTGGCTTTCAATATATGGATCATTAGCATTGGTCTCTCCGAGATCAATCAGTAATTCAATGCAATAAAAGAAAACAATGCACGTGAAGAATGATTAACATCAAAGTACTTAATGACTAGGATCGCATCAAAAGGCTTGATGAATATAAAAGTTGAATCGACTAATTACGTGTATTGAAGCCTCGACACAGCATTCATATCCTTACACACACACACGCACACGCACACGCACACGCACACACACACGCACACACACACACACACACACACACACACACACACACACACACACACACACACACACGCACACGCACAAGAAAAAATTTATCAGGACTATATCCTGCTAATGTATCTTCAAACGTCGGAAAAGTAACAAAAGATAGCATAACAATATTACTTTGAAAACAAAAATGTGTCATACATGAAACGTTCACATAAAACAAATAAACTTAAACCACTTTTAATTTCTAGCTACTTTCAATATACACAGCTTTTCTCATCCATTTGCCTTGAGCAGTAGATTTCTACTCAGCTTTTTGCGATTAATTACATTAAAAAAAAATTTCAGAATCTTATGTTGTTCTTTTACGTAGTTGCTCTTTCTTGGAGTTCTCTCTAACTGATGAACCTTCGTGTATATACTAGGCAACACAAAGAAGGCGACGCAGAGAACACAAGCGTGATTGAAAGGGACGCAGACACCACCACTTGATGCAGCTTGAGTACTGGGGATATACACCTACACACCTGCCCGAGTAACAGACGGAGAAATTCAATAGTAGAGAGGAAAACCTGCAATTGGCTGGAAGAGAAATTACAGATCTTAAAAAGGGTAAAACAATGTAAATTAAAGTTTAGTCCTGCCTAGAGGGAGGCAACACTGAACACCGAGGCGTTTACTTCACGAGGCAATAATGTAGCGAGAAACACAGCGCACTACAGGTACCAGCGACGGAATGAAACTGTAATTAGTACCCACTTGAAGCACTTACATAATACTTGCATGATAATCACGACCTCATTATTTCACACATTAATCATTTAGCAGATGGTTTCCGAAACATTTCACATTTAGTAAATCAAGTGAAAGTCACGTTGCTCCCATTGTCAGTCAATGGCCTACATCTCTGCATTACTCACGGGGATACGTGACATAACCGTGCCTCCTTAACACATTCAGCCTATACGCCATACATCAGGATTAAGAGAGGAGTCTGGACATGGCAAGCGGCTTAACGTGCTGCGCGTAACTGCTCTTCGCCCACTCGGCTGTTGCCTGCCCATTGTTCCTACTCACTCCCTGGCAAATAATTACTTCCTTTACTGCCGAGTTGGAGAGACGGCAAGCATGGGGCGGGCTAGATCGGTGTTGGCCTGGGGTAGGTAGGGCGGGGCTGGGGGGAGGGTTTACATCCACATCCACAGCAAAATATCGTCAGGTGTCACTGCTGCTGTGTTTCCCGGTCAATGTTAAGCCAATTGTGACGTATCTTTCTTGGGTATCATATTGGTGAAGTTACTAAAGGTATGTTTGTGTGTAGATATATGATATATTGTCCACTCGTAGCAGGCTTCAGTTGGCTACAAATAACCTCGAGGGATGCAAAGTTAATGTTATATATTTGACTGATATATGATATAATTGAAAAGGTGAGATTCAATAGTACATGATCATTCATTTTTAGCTCTGTTAATGTTGGGGTCATTGTCACTGCTTTATTATTACGATTATTATTATTGTCATTATCACTATTATTATCATTATTATTATTATTGTTATTATTGTTGTTGCTGTCATTGTTATCGTTGTTGTAATTGTTGTTCCTTACTATTACTACCTACATTAGGGTTTGTCCAGCCACCAATCCTGATTCCAATTTCAAACAGGATAAACTCAATTTCAGTTTGCTACATCCACTCTTTACTTTCCTCCTCTGAGAACACGCCTGCCTCTGAAAGATTAAGTTTACCCTCTCAGCCCAACAAACTTTTTGTTTCTGTTGTTTCTACGTTTGCCTCTGTTGTTTCATGTCCAGACCATATGTATATGTACATACTATATGTACAAAAGATGTTTTAGATACAAAAAACAAAACAAGTTAGATAACAATACGAGTTTGTTGAAAAGTTATTGTCAATAGAGATACGTATAAATAAAGAAAATAAGACAAATTTAAAAAATTGTAGAATGCAAAATATGAAGGTTGTGACACAGATAGTAAATGTTACTTTTTTGAAAATGAAACACTTACTTAATTTTTTTTACAAGCACCACAGCACAAACACAACATGGCGGAAGCTCATAAAGTTTTACAAGTCTCCTGCATTTTGTCTCAATCCACAATAAAATATCTGCCAGAAACGACATTGTAGCTTTATAAATGAATTTCCACATCCTTTACGCGTGAAAAAATTCGCTTCTTATTCTGTCATGGAAAGTTTCAGGTGAGCCAACGACAAATTCAATCAGCAAGTGAAGGTAAGAGGTTTTGGGCTGAATAGAAGTGACGGAGGTAAAAACACCAACCTGGCAGAGAGGGTTCCTCCTATACGGAAACACTGTGACATGGGATGGACAAAAGAGCTCAGTAAATTATTACCGGTGACGCTAAATCTTCATGAAGTTTAAAGCAGAGGTGCTGGGATGTCTGACGTGGAGGGGGGGGGGGCTGTAGGGGGGGCGTGTGTGAGAGAGAGAGAGAGAGAGAGAGAGAGAGAGAGAGAGAGAGAGAGAGAGAGAGAGAGAGAGAGAGAGAGAGAGAGAGAGAGAGAGAGAGAGAGAGAGAGAGAGAAAGGGTGTGGCATAATTGAGGTGAAATCACAGGAAGAAATGCAAGAGGAAGACGATGTAGTGGCCTGAAGGAAAAGAGGAATTGGATTGAAAGACCGAGAAGAATGGCGCTGTAGGGACGAGGTTGGCGTGGGGTGGAGGGTTGAGGGGGAAGAAAATCAGTAGTAATAGTAATAGTAATAGTAATTTGGATGGAACTTTGAGCTTGGTATTGTTGGGGTGCGGACCATGAACAGACCAGGATGTGCGGAGACAAATACAGTGAAGGGAAGGGCGTAGAGTAATGGGAACGAGGGTCTGCTAAGAAGGTTAGCTGATGAAGGGGAAGGAAAGTCCTCTGAAAGAAGAAAATATATAGAGAGGATGAGAGGAAAAGTTTGTAAAATGCATAGTAACCGAAGCACCAAATTCCTTTGACTTTCGTGGTGAAAAAAGTTCGTGCGTAGCAGATTGTTTTTAATTGTTTATAAATTTTGATGTGTGTTTCTGATTTTGTTTATTTATTCTTTAAAAACCTTTGTTGTGTCTAACTTCAAATTAGGTGTTGGCCTTGATCTTCCGTTTTGTTTTGTTTTCACTTTGGTATTTTAATGCTGACATTCGTTTGATACTTTTCTTTTTGTTGCTTCATTATTCTTTCATACTTTAATTCTGTGCAGTGTTCCAAATGTCAGTTCCAGCAAGAAACCATTTGAATTAAACAGTAATTCATAACTTCCTTATGGAAAGCTTCCACTGCAGTTGTTAATTTGCTGACTGTTTTAAAAATATTCACATACACACACACACACACATACACACACACACACACACACACACACACACACACACACACACACACACACACACACATACACACACACACACACACACACACACACACACACACACACACACACACACACACACACACACACACATACACACACACACACACACACACACACACACACATACACACACACACACACACACACACACACACACACACACACACACACATATACACACACACATACACATACACACACACAAACACCAGCATTACTATAAATCCACAACCTCAAAATACATAAACGGACACATTTTACTGCTTATTTTCCTTGGATCCTTCAGGCCTCGTGGCGCAACGGATAACGCGTCTGACTACGGATCAGAAGATTCCAGGTTCGAATCCTGGCGAGGTCGATTAATCTTTTTATGTTTTTAACGGGACATCCTATCCCTTCAAAACAGTTTTATACAGCTTTGCATCTACTCACCCACCCCATCATAGACATACACCATAACTAAGGAAACTCAAACATGTATTTTATTTTCTCTTATTGATATGATATCCCAGAGCTGATTCCTGCACAGCGACACTGATGCAGTTGTCAGTTTCCCTTAAATTAGCCTTGCCTTGTTTCATACTGGTATTTCCTTACAGCACACGAGAGGCACACCGGCCTCTTCCCCGTCCACCAAACTGCATGAGGCGAGTCCAGGGTATGAACAACAATTTTCTCAGCTTATAATATCATCAAAATGAATCTTTCCTCCCCGTTTACGCATATTACACACTGAACAGATAAAGTCTACTATTGTGCCCCGTTTCTCCATTTTACATTTTCGTCAGCGAGCATAATGACCGCGGTCCATCTATCCGCTCCATTATCCGTCATGTCACCCCATTATCGGCACGAGCTTCCGCACCATTACACGAACCATAAGGGATGACCTGGTGGCCTCACGTGGCCTTTACTGCTGCAGCGGCAATATCGGCACGAGGGCCATTTAGTGTCACGCGTCAGCTAAGTTTAAGCAGATATTCCACATTGGGTGAGTTTCTATTACAACGACCAAGGAATAGTGACTTGCTGAACCTTAATTTTGCGAAACCCACTACATTCTGATCTTGAAATTATATAATCCTTTTCGAACACTAGTACAGAATAAAAAGATACAGTATAGAAGACAACGATATGATTATAAGCCTGTCAGTAAGTGAATGGTGTGAAAAAAACAGTAGATTATTAAAAACTTTCCTAATTATAATATAAGCACAAATCCATCACGTCAGCCTTTTTATGTTACTGCGTGGTATATTATTGCGTATAAAAACTATGTCTATCTTATATTGTAATAAGTGAAGTGCGGGTCACTGACATTGCTGATCCTGTTGGACATCACCAGATAATAATGTTTACTGCCAAGGGTGAGGATCAGATAAGCTGATAAAGATAAAGAGAAGCTTCACTAGTATGTGTGTGTGTGTGTGTGTGTGTGTGTGTGTGTGTGTGTGTGTGTGTGTGTGTGTGTGTGTGTGTGTGTGTGTGTGTGTGTGTGTGTGTGTGTGTGTGTCTGTGTGTATGTGTGTGTGTGTGTGTGTGTAAGTGACATACATATAGCATACTTACACACCTACATGTCGAGATAGGAACGTTGCAAGTCTGACTTTTCACCTTTAAAAAAATATTTAAAAAGTAATGTGAAAAGCGAAAAAAAAATACGCCGTCAGTCAGCCAAGTATAACACGATTCTCTCGCGTATCCTTTTAAATTACTTTTTTTTCCATCAAGGCAAAACCATTCAAACAGGAAGGCGAACACTCTATCAGGATACAACAGGATACAACAGATGACGAGGTGACGAAAGTTAGCGACGTGACGAGTGATTGCAACACAAGGGGAGGTGAGGCAAGAGGAGGACGTGGTAGTGATGATAGGGACGTTTTGGTAATGATAGTGAGGGTGTGGCCCGTGGACAGGGGGAGTGGGAGGGGGACAGTGACAGTTGTGGTGATGAAGTGCGTGGTGGTGGAGGTGGAAGAAGGGCGTGGGTCGAGGCAGCGGTGAGGAATGTGGGACAATATTGATAATGGAGAGGTGGAGCGTGGGCGTGGCAATGATGTATGTACCACAGGATGGGGCACTGGTCCCCCTGATAACTGCAGGAGGAATGGGGAAACTATGTAACTGTGACAGAGAGAGAGAGAGAGAGAGAGAGAGAGAGAGAGAGAGAGAGAGAGAGAGAGAGAGAGAGAGAGAGAGAGAGAGCGTTCAAACACCGTACGTTACAACAACATATCTCTTTTCCTACACACCCACTCTGCTCCACACGGGCTGCCTACAGGTAGAAGAGCCGAGGGCACTTGAGGGAATTACATCAAAGCCCGCGGTTAAAAAAGAAAAAGAGAGAGAGAGAGAGAGAGAGAGAGAGAGAGAGAGAGAGAGAGAGAGAGAGAGAGAGAGAGAGAGAGAGAGAGAGAGAGAGAGAGAGAGAGAGAGAGCGCACAACAATGGATATGGTACACCACTTACTGCACTTCAATTTCCTTTACAATTACCTACGTAGTTTATCCCCGGTAACCCTTCCTGGGGTCTTTGGTGTACGAGTTGAGGGTTCTGACACGCACTTCCTTCACGTCCTCCAAAGCTTACTAACACGTCCACCTTATTAAATACATCTGTTTTTAGCGGCGTGCCTGCGACGAGGACGAAAACTAAGGTCATGGAAGGTGAAGCACGTGACTCTCCTCAGTGACATGACGAAGGAAACAATGTCCCACGCAGGAACTACATACACTGTCGCGATGCCTTGGGCTTTCCCATCACCGAATATAATCACACAATACCAACGATGCTGAGATGAACAATATTGATAGTAAATCAATAATAACAACAACAATAATAATTATAGTAATAATAATAGTAATAATAATAATAATAATATTGAATAATGATAATAATAAGAGCAATGGTAATTGGCACACACCTCTTCCACCGTCCTTGTCTGGGTTGCGCTGCGTCACTCGTGGGCGGAGTGGCAGCCGCATAGCTGTGGTGAGGCCACTTGATGGCCACACACACACACACACACACACACACACACACACACACACACACACACACACACACACACACACACACACACAAACAAACACATAAACACACACACACACATACACACACACACACACACACACACACACACACACACACACACACACACACACACACACACACACACACACACACATGCCCTTTGATCGTGCTTGCCTTGGATATGTAGGCCTTGCCGTGTGGGTTTCGCTTCCACTGGCATACACGGGTGTGCGGGTTGGGTAGGGTGCACCGAGGTGAGGGGGAGGTGTGTAGATGTTGGGGTTGCTGCCTGCTGCATTGTAAGTACGTGTTACCTTTATCTATCAAGCTGTTACATCCTGAGCGGTAAATCTGTTGTATTTGATGAGGCACAAATTCGTGTTCCATTAATTCAGGCCACAGTGCTGATTTTAGCCACGATAGCTAATGGCTGCAAAGAGATTAAATCAGAGCTAACCCGACAGCCTAAAGGCTATGACTGTGTGGGGGTTAGGGAGTGGAATCCTGGGTTACCAACTATTGTAGTGATTTATTGCTGCCAGCTGCTGTGAGTGAAGGTTGTGTTATATTTGATAAATCCCAGCTCGATGAAAAATCGGTTTGCAGACCTATTCAATATCTTTAAAAAATTGAGAAAAATAATTTGAATACTAGGAGATTCACTTGAATCTCCTTTTAGTACATTTGCAGTAATGTTTATTTATCTATTAACATATTTATCTATCACTCACCTATCTATTTATCAATATATTTATAAATCTAGATATCAATATATTTACCTATCTACCTACGTAGCTATACATAAGACTGACAGGCCAATCGATAGCCAATGATTCACATGTTCACTCAAATCCTTCTAACCGTTAACACCATAATACACAATACGTACCACTCAGTCAATACGATCAGTGCTATCAACAACGATACGCGTGATGTGAACTACGACAGCCACAACAACTAAAGCTGTTAACTCGTCTACACAGTCGCCTAGATTCCCGGCCAGCACTTGTACACTGACCATTAATTATTTTGCTTTCCTACTTGAGGTGTGAACCAGGTGATCCAGGCCATGTCCACCTAATTAATTAACATTAGTGTAAAAACCCACACTCTTCCTCCTTGATCTTCACGCTGCTTAGAATATCAAAGTAACTATTCTACAATCTTCAATCATTGTTTCTTGGCTGGCGGTGTGAATTGTCCTATGTGGATGGAAAGACAAAGAGAGAGAGAGAGAGAGAGAGAGAGAGAGAGAGAGAGAGAGAGAGAGAGAGAGAGAGAGAGAGAGAGAGAGAGAGAGAGAGAGAGAGAGAGAGAGAGAGAGAGAGAGAGAGAGAGAGAGAGAGAGAGAGAGAATAAGAGAATAATGTGTAAAGCTAAATCATGAAAATTTCTCCAGCATTTGATTTATATCGCAGTTATTGCATCCAATACCATAGAGGCATGAGCGTGGAAGAAATTAATACAGCCATAGTTTGTTCTGGTGCAGTTAATAATCAAGAAGACAAATACACGTAAATGAAAACGAGATATAAAAGGGCGTGTGCGTGTGCGTGTGCGTGTGCGTGTGCGTGTACGTGTGCGTGTGCGTGTGTGTGTGCGTGTGCGTGTGCGTGTGCCTGGGTCATCCTTTCTGGTGGAAAATATCGTATAAAATTACAAGTGTGCCAAAGCTGAATGGAAACTTGAACAGGAATTTTGCGCGTGTGTGTGATATTTCAGTACGCTTTACTGCCATTCTGGGTGTCAATATCAAATTACGACAATATTAATGTTTATGGAAATATCCTAATCAACAGTAGAACAGCACTGGTGTTTTAGCATACTCAACGTGCTGCAACTTGAAATAAATGCCATTGAATATTATTTTCATTTTGGTAATGACTTCCTTTGACTTTCAAGGATGACCCACTTACACGCGCGCACACACAAAAAATGAACAGTTCTACATTTTTGTCAGTAAGGAAAAATGTTCAATGATTCTCTTGAGACATTACATTAAGAGAATATCATGATCATCTTAATGCAGGCGTTTTGTTTCATGCACATAAAATCATATCATCCTCAGCGTATCGATTAAAAATAATGTAGAGAAAATGTCGAACCTGTTCCCCACGTATTGAGCCTCGATGGTGTTAGTTGTTTTCTCTTCTACTTCTATTTAGTCCGTGACCTCTTTTAGGGGTCTCACCCAGGTCACGCCTCCCATGTAGGCGAAGGTAACACAACACCCAGCACCATTAACAGGTAGGGTCGAAGCCTTTCCCCTTACCAAGTCTTCCCTTACTGTGTTTCCAATTTCTCAGTCCTTCGCAGAGTTGCGTCATTTGGTATATAATATCACCATTACCACGAACACACTCCTAATAAACATGCAAATCGCACGCCTCCCCCTCTCGTGTGTCCCGATGCGCCGGCTTCCTGCCACGCATTTTCACAGATATTTTTGCCATCTTTCTAATGGAAGTTTAGTATTATTTTCATTATTCCATTCCCTTCGCTGCTGAGTTCTGGGTGAGAGTGCCGTTTACCTTTTTTCTTCATTCCATGAACTTGGACACTTCCACTGGGGGAGTTTCAGGGCACACCAGAATGTAACCTCACCTTGTTTTGCCGACTTTCTCCTATATTCCTTCATGAAATTTTTTATTTTTATTTCTTCATTTCTTTTAACATCAAAATTGCGTAAACTTTTTCTTCGTAGCTTTACTACCCGCACGTCTGGGCTGCTGGAAGAGGTATCACGCCGCTTTATTTTCTCAGTAGCAAAGATGAGAAGCTCTAGACGTCTAATAGTCAGTTATATTTAAGGCGATGACAGTACTTAATCTTCCTTTCAAGACGTACCTTCCCTCAGTATAGATGGACACCTGTCATCGATATAGACATTGCAATAGAAAAATAGTGTTCCAAACTACATGAGTTTTCCTTTCACAAAGTAAGAGGAATTCGGGATTTCCCTTGACACTGTTACATCACCGAAAAGAAAAAATTGTATTGAAAACAGCCACCCTCATATTGAGCTACGAGGCGAATGTAACGTAGTGAAAGCATGGTAAGGGTTCGAAACAATACCCAACCCAAACAACCTAACCAACCCACCCACCCTTAGCACAGCCGGCCTGGCGTTAAGAGAGTGGCTTGGCCGCTGCCAATTTGCCTTGATCGCGAGTCCGGTTCCCAAATAGATATCTATGTTTTCACCACCTACATGCACGACGCGGTGTCACGTTCCTCAACTTATCAAGTATGCAAGGGTGACATTAATACACGTATGCCGGAGGCCAGCACTGAAATATAATGCGGCGATATAAAGTTTGTCACGGATTTTTTTCACACACCCTCCTGTTGTATTTCTGTCACAAAGGCGAGGGCACACTCCATAATAATTTAGTTTTTTTTTCCTTTTCCCCATTTTTTTAAAACTACAAAACTTCAATATTTCAAATTTATCATGTTAGTATTTTTTTTTCTCGCTATTGGTGGACCTCGTAGGTGACTCGGTCACTCCAAATATTAACGTGTGTCTACACACCGTTGAGCTTTAGGTGGCTTTGTAAACTTTTCCCACGTCTGCACGGGAGGTGATTGGAAAGTAACAAAACTTTGCTATTTGATCCATTCTAGCACCTGCGTGGGCAATAATACCACACACGACACCCACGTCGAGGGATGAAGTTATATAATAATAACAGATATAGTAAGAAAATTTATGGAAACACCTTGAGGTAAAGCAGTAATATGAGTGTGTGTGTGAGTTGAGGGTAGTGTGCTAAACCGCTGCAATCCCCAACGGACAGACAAAACAATGGATTAAATTTGGAGTTTTGCTGTTTTCTTCTTTATTTCATCATGCAGCTTTCAATTTTATATGAATTAGTGGAAGTTCATCTCCTTTTAATTTCATAAAACAATGGGACAAGTGAACCTGATACATATATTATATTGGCGAACTCTTTGTGATATTAGAATGATAGAGGCAAGATTATACTTCCAGCTCAAGACTTCTTTGGCGATATCATTGCGTTATGTAACAGTTTCATAAGCTGCTTCACTACAACACATAATAATTCTACCTCACTTACTGTATTCAAAGCCGTACTCATCCCCTCATCCTCCTTCACTCCTCATCCTCCTTCACTCCTCATCCACTCACTCCGTCGCTACCTCCCCTCCTTTCAAGCTGACAATTTAACTCACCCCTCCCTCCTCACACCCACTCAGCCCCCACCCAGACCCAAACCTCCCTCACCCCTCATCCCACACCCTGTTTCCCCTTTCCCTTGGCACACTCACACCAGCCTGACCTTCACAGCATCACTCACTGGAACACGACAAATGGATTTCATATGTCGACATGACGGCCAACCTGACAACGAGAGGGGGACGAGCATACAACCAAAAGGGGGCACAGAGGACGAGGAGGAGGAGGAGGAGGAGGAGGAGGAGGAGGAGGAGGAGGAGGAGGAGGAGGAGGAGGAGGAGGAGGAGGGAGAAGAGGAGGAGGAGAAAGAAGACCATGAGGATGCTGAGGATGTAGATGAGATGCAGGAGGTGGAGGCAGAGGACGAGGAGATGAAGGTGAATACGAAAGAGACATGAAGAGGAGGAGAAAGCCAGAGAATAAGGCAGAGGAGCAGAGAAGGACGGTGAAGAAGCAAACGAGAATGAAACAAAAGCGAGGAAACAGACAATGAAGAAGGAGGAGGAGGGCGATAACAAGAAGAACGCAGATGAGAATGAAGAAGGAAATACTGATGAAGAAGAGCGAGAAGAAAACAAATAAATAATGAGAAACAAGGTAGGGTTGACGCGTGGCAAGGCGAGACGTTCCCTTTATCAACTTGTCTCCCGTTTTCACCGTGGGCGAGACAGGTTTTTCTCCGCCAGTTCATGGCTTGAACACGTGAAGGGTATTCTGGGATGTCCTTCACATGCTACCTCTGCACTGCCTTCAAGTAATTATAACTAAACTCACACCATTTCGTTTGAGAATTTTCTGAAGAATTTTTGGTGATGGAGATTGATTTTTGTTTTACTATGCATACTTCATACGCCACAGATCTAAAATACATTAGGTAAGGTCTGTCTATCTGTCTACACACACACACACACACACACACACACACACACACACACACACACACACACACACGCACACACACACACACACACACACACACACACACACAGGCAGGGTATGTGCTGGGTACGATACGAAAAGAGAATGAGACTCAGGTCAGATGGGAGGGAAGTTAATTGCACTCCATCGTAACAACTTAAAACGTGATAATTCAAGTACGCTATTGAGCGAAGCCATTCTCAGACCACTTTATGGCACTTGGCCTGACGGTACCCATTCAAGGGAACACAGGAGGAGGGCGTACTATCGTCTTTGATTGTTGGCACATCCATGGACTCAATCTTCCTGATGCCAACCCTGGATATAACTTGCTGCCGCTCCATTTCTTTCTTCCTCCTTTTGAAACCGATAGCAAAAGGAACAGTATTCCTTATGCGTTGTTTTGTGTTTGGAAACGTGTCGATATGTACCAAGGCATTGGAGCAGCAAGCACTGATAATGAATGTTTAGGTTACAGTAACCTCTGGGCCAGCCTGTTGCGGCGGTATCTAGGTACACCAAGCATATTGCGTCACCAGGGTGCGTAATGAACCTTAAAACACACCAATTGATTATATATATATATATATATATATATATATATATATATATATATATATATATATATATATATATATATATATATATATATATATATATATATATATATATATATATATATATATATGACAACGTATCTAAACACTCTTGATATTGTCAAATATTCGCTTTGTTAGAACTTTTGCAATTCCATTGTTGTTCTACAGAAAACACTGTTATTTTGAGCTATGGACCAATAGGGAGTTGAAATATTTGCTCCTTGTTTTTTTTCCAGCACAATGGAGGACGCAGCATAACACAAACATTGTGGCCATTTTGACAGTCCACCACAGCATACAGCAACACTTTCAACGTTCGGTAGCAATCAGTGGACCCCACCTTTCCCTTCCCTGCACCAGTTACGTCCGTCTGCTAACCATTGTCCGTCATCCACCGTCAC
>JAXIVD010000413.1:125000-130000 GCA_036785275.1 Cancer borealis
AAATGTCAAAAATATACGTCATCCCACACCCTAGTGATCTTTATAATCAGAAAACCAAGTTCACTGTTAAGAATGGAGTGATAATGAGTTATTAAATAAGTTTGTCTGTGTCGTCTAAATCACAGGTTGAGTTAACTTACCACCTCCAGTGAAAACACAATTAACACAGACAAATAGAAATGTACAAAATTTACCAAATGGCATCAAGCTTACAACAGAGCTAGAGGACAGAAAGGAGTTTAATAATTGAGCGACTGAAGTGTGTGTGTGTGTGTGTGTGTGTGTGTGTGTGTGTGTGTGTGTGTGTGTGTGTGTGTGTGTGTGTGTGTGTGTGTGTGTGTGTGTGTGTGTGTGTGTGTGTGTGTGTGTGTGTGTGTGTGTTTGTGAGCGCGCACGCGCGACAGAGAGAGAGAGAGAGAGAGAGAGAGAGAGAGAGAGAGAGAGAGAGAGAGAGAGAGAGAGAGAGAGAGAGAGAAAGAGAGAGAGAGAGAAAAGAGAGAGAGAGAGAGAGAGAGAGAGAGAGAGAGAGAGAAAGAGAGAGAGAGAGAGAGAGAGAGAGAGAGAGAGAGAGAGAGAGAGAGAGAGAGAGAAGAGAGAGAGAGAGAGAGAGAGAGAGAGAGAGAGAGAGAGAGAGAGAGAGAGAGAGAGAGAGAGAGAGAGAGAGAGAGAGAGAGAGAGAGAGAGAGAGAGAGAGAGAGAGAGAGAGAGAGAGAGAGAGAGAGAATCCCTTCCATGAAGTTGAAATATTTATACAGGCAATTATAAGGTCTGTTCAAATGTTCTTTACTAGATTAAAATGTTAAAACGCACTTTTTTATTTAACACGTAATTTTCTTTTTTATAATGAAAGCACCACGATACAAACACATCATAAACTTGAATACTAAGACCAAAATATTTACGATGAATAATCCGACTTCATTGCTGACTTCAGTGATCATACAAAAAAAATTTTATTGATACAATTGTCGCAATCTTTTCTTCTCACTGTTAAGACGCAGCTCCAGGCCGCTTGCACTGATGCATAATTACACAAGGCGATTTATTTGGTATGATGTGCGAAGGAGGGTGAAGGTGAGGGTGAGGGTGAGGGTGGGCGGTGATGGGTGTGAATCATAATCTGGGGAAGTGTAGGTGATCCGCAGGAATTAGAGTGGAAGCAGGTAGCACACTCGGTGGTTTCCAGGAATTCAGTGAGTAACATGGACATAATTCTAAGTGGTTGTAGGATCGATAAGCGTCGCGGGTGACGGATGGTGGCCGCCGCAGCCCAGCCAAGCACTGTCTGTCGCACCGGCTGGGTAATGAGTGTCTCGGAGCACCAACTCATTCCAGAACTACGAACTGCTCAATTATCATTATCCTGGTTTCATATCAAGATCAAAAAGACATAGATATAAATTTTCAACATTCTTAGACAGGTAACTGTTACACATATACACATATTGAAATGAGAGAAATAATTAGAATATTGAAATCTAAGATGTTTCAAAAAGTTCATGTTATGGGAAAGAGAGCATAACACTTAAGATTAAATGGTTTGCACATCACTACAAGCACGAATAAAATAATAATTTCAGCAAAGCCAATAAAGATAGATAAACAACATTTAGAAGAGCATCTGCAGCAACCTTTACACAACTCATACTGACAATAAGCCAGGCCCACGAGATGAAAGAAAATTCAAAATAATCTTTCAAACGACAGCCTCAGAACATTTGCACGAGCAGAGAAGCAAATGCAAACAGAAACATAAAAGATTATAGGCGTCACATCTCCGGGTCAAGGGCGTCATTCCGCCATGAAAGGGAAGGGAAAAAGGAACACAAGAAAAGTTGGACCAGGTAGCGAGTCACAACACAGGCACAGCTTTGGAGAACAATGCGAGGGATTCCATATGCCTAGACAATATGCATCCGAGGGTCAAAAAGAATGCCTTCATACTGAGCTATTTACAAAGAGAGAGAGAGAGAGAGAGAGAGAGAGAGAGAGAGAGAGAGAGAGAGAGAGAGAGAGAGAGAGAGAGAGAGAGAGAGAGAGAGAGAGAGAGAGAGAGAGAGAGAGAGAGAGAGAGAGAGAGAGAGAGAGAGAGAGAGTAAAAAAGGTCACTAAGTACGAGCAATATTTTTCAGTTCATATCTATTCAAACTTTCCCTATTTTCTATTTAGACATTAACCTTATTACAAAAGAAATTACAGGCAGTAACTAAGCAGAGAAGCTCCCAAGGGCCGAGCACCCAACGTTGTGTATTTAAAAAGATTTAAGAAAAACTCACTTTTGGGTCGTTATCTTAATGAGTTTCTCGGAATTTCTTATCGTGTGTGTACTCCAGGCTCCCACAGCACAGTAGGGCATGAGATGGTGGTTATATCACACTTTTGAAGCAATAAAAAATACCGCAATCTCAGCTACTAATTTCCAAGGGCCATGTATGGCTTGAAGGGAAGCGTGTGTGCAGCCAGCAGCTTCCAGGTGACCCAAAACTACAATAAAACACACCTGTCTGAAGAGGCTAGAAAGGTAAAGGAAAAAACAAGAAGAGAACCCTCCAGATTCTGAGTTTCAAGTCTCGTCAAGCTCATTATATAGAAGAAGTATTGAAATATATGTATACATGTTTTATGTTTAGTATATATATATATATATATATATATATATATATATATATTATATATATATATATATATATATATATATATATATACATATATATATATATTATATATATATATATATATATATATATATATATATATATATATATATATATATATATATATATATCTTACTGTGATTCTCAGGTCCTCGCACCACAGCAAGCTGTGCGGAGAGGCCAGCGGTGGTTCCCATAGTTTCCAAAACAATGGAATTTATCGACAATAAAGTTGAACAATATAAACGTTAGGATGTTTCCAAACGCAATATCTGTCCGGCGGCGCGCGGCTGTGACCGAGTTATGGCGACGTCACTCTCACTGCTTCCTCTCGTCCCTCACGCGGGGATGGGTGAGGTGTGGGGCGGCCTGAGACACACGTGCACCTGTGAAGTGGCTCGTGAGCCAAGACACATGAACTGTTGCATTGGTGTACAGTGATTACCTATCTGTCTAATGGCAAACCGATGGCAAATACGACGACGCTGGTGTTTATTATAGTGGTGGTGGGCGTGCCCGGGATGGGTGTGGGGTGGTGGGTGGTGCAGGAACGATATTTTTACACAGTGATAAGTGATATGAATATTTATTACGGAAAAAATAATTGGAGCGGTATAGATCTTGGCACACTCTGTTAAAGGGGTCGGGGTCAGGAAGGGCTGCCGGAATCACTTGGCGTAAAAACAGGGAGAAAATTACATGGAGAAATGTGCTGGGTGAGGGCAGCTCCCCCTCCCCCCATCCCCCCTTAGAGCCCAGAGCCCATTAGCATCACACTGAGAGCAGACAACACACTTTCTTTTTCAAGTCTTCCTCGCATTTCATTTGTCTCTCTCCTCATGTGCGTCCGTCTGTCTGTATCCTTCCCAGTCCGTCTTTGTCAGGTGCTCGGAAGGAATCTTGTCTGTCTTGTCGGTTTGCTGGAGTCCGTCCATCTATCTGTCCTTCCTGGTTCATCAAGAAATTTTCCTTTCTAAATATTGCAAAAACCAAAGGAAGGGACCGTATTTAAGTATGTATTAAGCTGTTTATTCGTGCATGTAACCTGTGTATTTTGTCACCTGGATGCGTGTGTCTGCATCAGCTTGTCATGTATATGGCGACTAATCTTGAGTCAGAGGAGATATAGTTCCACCAGATGGAGAGAAACAAGACACACACGCTCGTAAATACAGTTATCCTCAGCCTTTGATCTCCAAGGGTTCCCTGTTGGGCCACGGGAGATGAATGGAGACAAGGGAGAGGAGGCGTGTCTTGCCCAGTACAGGAACACTCAACTCCTCCTCAGCATCTCACCTAATTGTCTTCGTACTCTCCCTCATGTCTCATATATATATACAACCCATTATTTAACCGCATCGTCTATATGTATCTCCCTTTCACTAGTGGCCCTCCAATAACCAACTCTTTCCACCCTCACCTACCTCCTGCTTCATCTACTCCTCCAACTAGATGTCATATACACTTCATCCTCTTTCGTCCAATTCTCGCCACCAGAGTCCAGTGTATCTGCCTCTCCTCTCTCAGTTATGTAGAACAAAATACTGCAGTGACTGAGTATAGTGGAACAGGGCTGACAATGTGCGTAGACTTTGTACAACTAAGATAAATTGTTCAAATTCATCACTATTAAGAGAGAATTGCAACACCAAGAGGCATTTCTGGAGGCATTCAAATGTTTCCAAAGCCTCTTGCGCCTACCAACAGTAATTCAAAAACGGCAGGCAGACATTGGTGCTCGTTATCTGCATGCTCCAGACATTCTTTCCTTCAATGTAATAATTTACTTGTCTTTTAATTTCTCAAGAGCTTATTCCTACTTGATTAAACTCATTCTGCTTCTGCTTCCGCTTCTGCTTCTGCTTCTGCTGGCACTTTCCTGTTTCTCCTTAGCCACACATTTTCCAGGTAATTTCTGGGTTGCCGTTAATCTTTGTTTTCTTGTCCGCCTTACCTCCCCTCTGTTCAGGTATTTTACTGAAGCTTAAATCAACACCGAATAAGTTAAAATAAAGCAAAAGATAACACCACAAGCACGCCAGCAATACGGGGAGTTAAGGAAAGAAATTCAATGTACAGGCAGTATGAAAAAAAGGTAATGCCGAGGTGAAAGGCGAGGGAGGGAAAATTGAAGAGGAAAATACGGAGAGAGGAAAAGGTAAGGAGTAGGAAGGAGGAGGTGAGGAGAAGGAGAGTGAAAGAGGAAGCGCATATAAGGGAGGAGGGTGACGGAAGGTGGAAAGAGAAGGAAGAGAAGGGAATGGGTAAGAAGGAAAGGTTTGAAGGCAAGGATTAGCTAGAGAATTAAGGTCGCTGAGCCTCACAACAGCAAAATAATCCTGGAAG
>JAXIVD010000413.1:135000-137500 GCA_036785275.1 Cancer borealis
CAACGTGTACTGCAAAGTAACTGAGCCTACCTTCCAGTAACTGAAAATATATGTCGATAAAGATATAAAGATATAGAAGAGGAAAAGCTGAGAGGGGACGTGAAACATATATTAGGCAGATAGAGTGAAGAAAAATGCCAGTAATGACGAGAGAAGAGTGAAAGTGGAGGAGAGTTTGAAAACACTTAATACCAACGAGCCTTGTCATGCACGGGGGGGGGGGGGGGGAGAGAGAGAGAGAGAGAGAGAGAGAGAGAGAGAGAGAGAGAGAGAGAGAGAGAGAGAGAGAGAGAGAGAGAGAGAGAGAGAGAGAGAGAGAGAGAGGAGAGAGAGAAAATAAATTACTAGCAAATTACTGACAAATACACACAACATAAAACACACGAACAACAAACAGCAAACAGACAAAAAATGGTGCAAACAAGGAGAATAAAAGATAAAAACACAGACAGACAGACAAGACAGACCGACAGATAAACAGACAGACAAACAGACCGACAGACAGACAAACAGACAAACAGACAAGCAGACACACATATATCTAGTCAGTGAAACGCTTGTAATGACGACGTCGGTTCATTATATTTCCTGTGAACTGTTTGATAATTAGTTTGACCTTAGTAATTAGCTTGACCTTGACCTTGAATTGGTGAATCTAGACCAAGGATACAACGCTGTTAGGACTGTCTGCTCACCTCTATAACTTGGAACGTTCAGGAGGAGGAAGATAGCAGTGGTATAACAACAAAAAAAATCAAGTAAAAATATATATGCAACGCCAGAAAAGTATTTGGTTTTGCTATCGTTTCTTTTTAATTGCCTGTGTTTTTATTTGCAAGTTTGTCTGTCTATTTCTTTCCTCTCTCTCTCCTCTCTCATCTCTCTCTTCTCTCTCTCTCTCTCTCTCTCCTCTTCTCTCTCTCTCTCTCTCTGCTCTCTCATCTCTCTCTCTCTCTCTCTTCTCTCTCTCTCTCCTCTTCTCTCTCTCTCCTCATTTTTCCGGTTTGGTTCGTGTAGTTTTGGTTTCTTTTATCTGCGAGAGTTGTACGTTCGGAGAGTATTTTTTTTTTTTTCACGGATTTCTTTTCAGTCTTTTTCTTCGATGTTCCTATTGTTCAAGTTTCATTAGAGTATGTTAATTTTTCATGCAAGATAATCATGAAACACACACACACACACACACACACACACACACACACACACACACACACACACACACACACCACACACACACACACACACACACACATGATTTATTACCTTTCTCTCCATGATTAATAGCATCCCTCAACACCACCCTACTGCAGGTCACTTCGCTGGTATTACAAAAACAACAAAAACACTCCTCTTCCTGAATGATTACACTCTATTAGGAGGAAGAAGGGGAGAGAGAGAGAGAAAGAGGATGAGAGAGAGAGAGAGAGAGAGAGAGAGAGAGAGAGAGAGAGAGAGAGAGAGAGAGAGAGAGAGAGAAGAGAGAGAGAGAGACAGAGAGAGAGAGAGAGAGAGAGAGAGAGAGAGAGAGAGAGAGAGAGAGAGAGAGAGAGAGAGAGAGAGAGAGAGAGAGAGAAATCCATTAACTCATTTCACTGCGTCATTTCCATATAAAAACCAAATCCCAGGTAATCTTAGCTGTAACACCACCAAACGCTTTTATTCGTTGCTTTGAATATCAAGGTGATAAGCTGAATCCTTCCAGGAATTAGTTTAATCCTTTGGAAAATTACTCAAAATCCATAGTTACATGTACATCTCTTTACCCTTAACGATAAATTCATTTGTTTTGTAATACACTGTTGCACACTGAAACCATGTTGAACAAAATCCAGTTTTATGCTTAAATCGTTCGTAATTATCAATGAAATGTTGGCTCATGCGTCTAGTACATGTTTGCTGTGCTGCATTTATTTAATCGTTTCAAGAACATTGTGTTCCTCTGCTTCATTTAGTAGTTCATCTGCTTCTCCCTTTTATCAAAATTTGACCCATAATAACATGTCTGAACCACAAAGTGATCTTATGCAAGGTTATGCAAAGGTCGAACGCTTATTTTTCCTTCTTAGCCAAGTGTTTCCCTCCGTCGGATATACACAAAAGGGATAACTTCAAAGATTTCCACTACATTCCCGCTCCACTCCACTCTCTTTAGCCGACCCGGAATTAGATTTCAACTTTGCTCCAAGAACTTTCTTCATAACACACATCATACAAACACGGCTCAACTTTGCCTGTGTTATGCATGATATAGTTGTGTGGATCTATTACAAACATGTATTCCGATACCCATGTTATCGGTGACTTTCTGGCAATGAGATTTAAGACCATCATATAAAAAGTACAAGCTTCTAATGAATAAATGAATGCATTGTCAACACTGTCACTTTGCAAACCTAACGTTGCCTTCATTTGTCTATCTATTTTCAGACTTTTTTTTATGAACGCCTTAGATTTTGTAATTATTTTTGACCTCATGTATATGTTATATATGATAGAACTCTGT
>JAXIVD010000413.1:147500-157500 GCA_036785275.1 Cancer borealis
CCATCACACACACACACACACACACACACACACACACACACACACACACACACACACACACACACACACCTTAATACCCTTGCATGCACACACCTCCCCGCCATCACACACCTAAAACACAAGTCTGCAGTTACCGTGAAAAATAATTGAAGGAAAATGTGCTTGAAAATGTTACATCTTACATTACATCCAATTACATATTGAGGATTGCAATTGTCACAGGACTTGAGCTACAAATCCTAGGAACATGGAGGGCCGAGTGACAAGCATGGGAGTGGTGATGGCGGGAAAGGTCCTTCTTAATAGCACAGAACTTAGCGGAGAGCGAAATTAGTGTTGAATTTCATGAGCGAAGTTAGATTGCCGTCGACCCCAATGGAAAAGGGAGAAAAAATCCATGCAAGTTTTGAGGAGAGGTTTTTAGAGCCACGCTGCCGAAAACTAAAACTCGGCTACCACCTTCCTCCTCCTCTTCCTCCTCCTCCTCCTCCTCCTCCTCCTCCTCCTTCTCTTCCTTCTCGTCATCGTCATCCTTCTACTACTACTACTACTACTACTCCGTCTTTTATTTTGTTTTTTGTTTTTTCTTCTTCTTTTACCTTTGTGTTATCGTTCTTGCTCTTGTTATCATAATAGTTTACCTTTCGGTCTTCGCACTCCTCTTGCTAGTTGTTCATGTCCTCGTCCCTGTCTTCTTTCTCCTCTTCCTTGTCCTCTTCCTCCTCCTCCTTGTCCTCTTTTTCTTCTTCCTTGTCCTCTTCTTCCTCTTCCTTGTCCTCTTCCTCGTCCTCTTCCTTGTTATCTTCCTCTTCCTCCTTATCCTTCTTCCGCTTTAATATTCAGAGTTTGAAGTGATAAAAGAGCGAGATCTAATTTATTTCCAAAAGACGTCCTGCCCACGTTGGGAGACAGGACTGTGATCCTTACTGTACCGCGTCAAAAGGCTCGTTTTCAGCTCACTGTCTCTTCTCCTGTCGCTTTCTCTTTATCCTTCTTTATTTACTCGTTTCTGCTTGCTTTGTTTTCCTACAAATAACAAAAAAAATCCATAAAGGGTAATGTGTAACTTGAGAAAAATAAACTAAACCAAACAAGAAGCGCGTCCATTAACTCTACTAATTGTTAATATTGCTGGTGAATCAAAATGCATTATATTAATTAATTATGATTCATTTATTGGCGCGAAGGTGTACATTAAGCATAATTTAGTCATGGTAATTGTATGCAACAACGCAGCACTAGTGTGTATGTGTGTGTGTGTGTGTGTGTGTGTGTGTGTGTGTGTGTGTGTGTGTGTGTGTGTGTGTGTGTGTGTGTGTGTGTGTGTGTGTGTGTGTGTGTGTGTGTGTGTGTGTGTGTGTGTGTGTGTGTGTGTGTGTGTGTGTGTGTGTGTGTGTGTGTGAATAAGAAATGAGTTTCTTTAATTTGCGTCCAAGTTTCAAGATAAAGTTCACGGAATCCACTCCATATCCACACAGCCTTGACCTTGAAACTCCATCCATAAACCAACTACATTCTAGCGCGTCGTGGGACTACATCATTCAAATTACAGCTTTAATTTCCTCAAGCGCTCTGTGTCAGCCTTCGAATTAATACTTGAATGGCTAGATTAAGTGATTGATGGATGGTGTTCTGACTGCCACTTCAAGACGATTTTTCGACCTTTTCATCAATCGTCACACCAGAATGAGCCGTCAGAACGAGCTGCTCCGGAGATTACTTGACGGGACAATAAAGACTCCAACTTCCTGAGGTTCTCTCGCTCGGCCAATTAAAACTTCTACTTCTCTGACGTAATGGTTTTAATTGGATGAAGAAGCCTTCCTCCTTAAATCGTGTGTGTGTGTGTGTGTGTGTGTGTGTGTGTGTGTGTGTGTGTGTGTGTGTGTGTGTGTGTGTGTGTGTGTGTGTGTGTGTGTCTGTGTGTGCGTGTGCGTGTGTGTGTGTATGGGTGTGTGTGTGTCGAGAACGTTCATAGCTTTAATTGTAAAATCTGTGATGCATTTCCATTAAAACAAAAAGATAAATTATTGTACCAGAAGCAAAGTGAAGATAAAAATACAACTACCAATAAAATAAAAAAAGTTGGAATAAATTAAAAAAAAATCACATAATATTTCTTAGTTTTAGGTACTACACTGCCATCCAGGAAAAAACGGGAACATATTATTATACTAAAACCACTTCAATAACACCTGTACTACACATGCTACACCTGAGCCTCTTCTCACATCAAAGAAGCAAGCCCACGTAAGGTATAAAAGGAAGGTGAGAATGACTGGTGATGAAGGGCAAGGATGGGGTGTAAGAAGATGATGCAGGGAGATCAAAAGGAGCTTAAGGGCAGCAAGAGAATGGAGGGAGGGGAGGAAGGGGTGGCAGTGGTGTGGGCATGAAAGGAAAGTACATGACAGTAGGTGAGGGCGGAATAGAGAATAGATAAGTGGTTTACGTTTGAAGGAGAGAGGTTAGAGGCGACGGAAAGAAGCTTATGGAAAATAACAAAGAAATCTATACTATATACTTGACTTTCTCCTCCTTCTTCTCTCTCTCTCTCTCTCTCTCTCTCTCTCTCTCTCTCTCTCTCTCTCTCTCTCTCTCTCTCTCTCTCTCTCTCTCTCTCTCTCTCTCTCTCTCTCTCTCTCTCTCATAAGAAAAAGATGGTCAGTTCATGTGGCCAAAAAAGGTGAATGAATGACAAAGATTATAATAAATAAAAGCAAAAAATAACTTAATTAATTGGAAGCTTAAACCACAATAAGTTTATGTGGTAATATTACAAAAAATTGAAAACAAAACGGTTGACGTCAGGTAATGAGGAAGCATAAAATAAAGTGATAAAAGTTGAGAAGATAAGGAGGAGGAAGAAAGGAACAAGAGCTAGCCAGCAAGCGAGAGCGAGAGCGAGAGAGCGAGAGCGAGAGCGAGAGAGAGAGAGAGAGAGAGAGAGAGAGAGAGAGAGAGGGAGAGAGAGAGAGAGAGAGAGAGAGAGAGAGAGAGAGAAATTCTAAGAGGAGAAAATGACAAATACAAAACGATAGCATTAATGCAATCCTGAAAAAGAGGGGAACATATTAAAAAGGTGAGAAAATGTAACATTGAAAAGGTGAGTTTTTTATATGAAAAGAGGGGAAGAAATAAAACATTGCGAGGAAGAATATGATATAAATTATAGAGAATCATTATGCTAAGATTTAATATGACTATCCGTTATTTGTTTCCCCTTTGATGTGCCTGACAGGAATAGATATGTTACATCTACACTTTACCAAATCACTTTTTATTTAGCCCGTGGGGAAAGAAAAAATATTACATGATTACAATAAAAAAAATGAATGAGGATTTCATTTGCGTGTCAACATAACACTCCCATGAATAAATATATTTTCTTTCTATACAATGTCGAATGGCGAACTTGATAAAATGTTATACAGAGGATTCACTCTTGAACACTGTATTATGGGCTTATTCGCATTTATAGTTTGTGCAAATACCTTTTATGTAGGACTTGCTCTACGATTGTTATTATTGATTTACCAAGACAATAAATTATCTTCTTACAAAGCTACACACTCAGTTCAACATTACAAGTAAAACCTTAATATTGAAAATTTAGTAGTATCCTATTATTAGGTTATATTGCTATACTATTTTTCCTATTTAGTTCCTCCTCCTCTTCCTCCTCCTCCTCCTCTTCAAACGGTTTGGTTAAAAAATAATTCGCTCACTTCATCCTCTTCAGGTCAGGTTTTCGCCGAATCGTCATGAATTACCTTATTCAAAGACATTGAGAGTGTGGGAGACGATGAGAAGATCTGTGAGGGAGGGGAGAGCAGTGAAAGATGGAGGATCAGAAAGGAGAGGTAAGAAGGGGGAGAAAGGAGAGGAGGCGGGGTTAATGCGGAGGAACATTGAAGTGCAGAGAAAGAGAGAAAAAGAAGGTGAGAAGAACAGGGATTGAAGGACAGAAGCAAGAAAAGGTATGTTGAATAAGTGGCTGGTTGGGTGAGTGGAAGAGGTGGCAAAAGAAAATGTCAAGCTAAATTTACTGACTGACCGAAACACACACACACACACACGCACACGCACACGCACACGCACACGCACGCACACACGCACACGCACACACACACGCACACACACACACACACACACACACACACACACACACACACACACACACACACACACACACACACACACAATTCTCTCTGCTAAGTTTTAATCGGAAACCAACTTGCTTCTCAGAACTCACTCACAAAACACTTAAGGGAAGCGCCATGTTTTTTCAGACAGTAATGAGGTGAAATAGATCTTTTGCTCAACTCCTCTCCTGTCTAAATCGAATAAGAACCAAGTAACAAAAGACACGACAAGGACACGACAAGGACACGAAGGGAGAAAACAAGACCAGATGCAATACACACATATATATATATTTAAGGCATTTTGAGCTGCTTAGGAATGTATTTGTGAAAAACATATGCCCACTTTACCTTATTGTTGCTTCTGTTCATGTGTTGCTGCTTCTCTTCCTCATCTTCTTTCTTATGTGGGTCGTATTCTTTTCTGGTTTTACTATCAGGTTATTTTTTTTTTCTTCTTGATTACACTAGTATTGTTGTACACTTTCCTCGTTGATTGGTTTGTTTTAAGAGCGAAATCACGGTTCTTCCCGTCTACCTGTAAAAGAATTGTTCACATTTTATTCAAAACTCAAGTACTGATCTCCTATGTTTTGTTGCCTCCCCATAAACAACCTATTTCATCAATATGGGCGTATCAAGCCACCTCATGAAACAAATTGACGTACAGTAATCGATTACAATATACTTAGTGGGAGTGTTGTGGTCTATTACTGAATTATTAGTATATATAGATCAAGGACAGTCTGGCCGGGATAACTGCAGTCAAGGCTCCACTTCTACTGATTGAATGAATGATAATGGTGACGACGATGACAATGATGATGATGATGATGATGATGATGATGATGATGATGATTAACGCGTATAAGTATATAGTACCTTTTTCCCAGGTGCTATTTTCTTTGCTCTGACAATGTTCCACACTTGCAATGTAGACGTTTATTTCATTATTTGCTTAAACGTGTACAAGAAGAATGGTCAGGAAACTTAAGGACTGGGTCTTAGGGAATTGTGTGGAAATTACTTAGTGCTTACTAATGACAGCTTGCAAAGTTGAAAATGTGTTGAGAAGACACAAAACCGAGAGAATCGACCAAACCAAAGCTAAAATAACCATAGCTCTTATACTGGAATGTTTGGTCGGCATGTGCAGTATGCAGAAAGGGATGTGAAGGTAAACCCATCTTATCTAATATGTTTCACAATTAGATCACAAAAGGTGCAGTGTATTGGGTAGACTGAGTAATGTAATCATTCTACCTGCAGTGTGTACAAGGCAATAACTGAAGTACTGGAAGTCCCTGCAGTACACCCATGAGTATGGTTACCTGGATAATTTGATTAGTGCAGGGTATGAAGCAGAAACTCTATAATGAGAATTTCTTGACCAATTCAATTTTCAAAGTATTTACGATCCTGCACTGAGCTCGTCTTATGGCCCACAAGAAGCCCCTTTACATGCAATCAGTGGAAGTCAGCGGAGCGAGCGGAATCTTGGCATCATAGGCCGTGGGGCAGATGTGCTCGTGGAGCTCGAGACTTGCTTCATGAAAGTGGATACCATCGGGACCCAGTCGGATGGTAATTGTTTCATGCCTGAACATGGTATGAAACAGGAAGCCAAGAGTGTACCCAATTAGTGCGATACTCTGCCGAGCACAGCCGCCGATGCTGTGTACTCGGGAGGCCACAGAACTACTTAAATTAATTAGAAAGCGTGATCACCATGTGTGTGTTTGTGTGTATGTGTGTGTGTGTGTGTGTGTGTGTGTGTGTGTGTGTGTGTGTGTGTGTGTGTGTGTGTGTGTGTGTGTATGTGTGTGCACGTCTGCGTGTGTGTGCACGTGTGCGTGTGTGTGTGTGTGTGTGTGTGTGTGTGTGTGTGTGTGTGTGTGTGTGTGTGTGCGCGTGTGCGTGTGTGTGCGTGTGCGTGTGCGTGTGCGTGTGTGTGTGTGTGTGTGTTTGTGTGTGTGTGTGTGTGTGTGTGTGTGTAACTAATTAGGGTGTTTCGCACTGCCGAACTACAAACCTCTTGCTGTAGTCTTCCTGAACCTCACTGAAGGCCTGGGTGCATAATGTCATGGTAATGTATATTACCATGTTAATGGGTTCGAGCGAGTGATGGTGGAAATACGTAATTAGATAGCATGATGGAAGCAAATGAAACCTTGATACCCGAAACTCAGTAATTTGTTTCTCGTTACAGGCTACTAATTGGACTACTTAGTTTCTCTCCTCCTCAGTACGGCCCGGAGGAGAAGAAAGGTGGAGGTAGTTACAAGGCAATGAAGAAAGAAAATGCAAAAAAGAAGTGTAGGTACAGGCATGGAAGAGGAAAGAAAAAGGAAAAGGGAGGCACGAGACCTGATAACTATTGTGTGCCAGAACTTGATAGAAGTTCTCCCAAAGCACCGGGCAAGATGGGATGAGCAACTATTACTCCAAAACCTAACAAACATTATCATATTTCATTTTTTCAAAGAAATAACTGTACTTCTTATTATCGTAGGTTACCGGGCGCGGAGTTTACACGGCCTCAGCACGCACATAAGCTGTTTACACAAACGGCTACTTATTTTCGACAACATATAACTAATAATTTCTTAATAGGTTTGTAAGCGAGGAAATACGTTCTGCATATACTACGCCCTCGTTGTTCCAGAGGTTGAAGCCTCGCCTACGTTATCCCTAATCTCCATCTTTCTCATTTTAGTGACTTTTATTACTAAAGGATAATGAAGTTCATCCAGCACGTGTCCTCCATTATCCAAACTTCACCGACAAGATAACAGAATTTCGGCATTTCCATTGTCGAAATTACCAACATATTTTACCCAAGTCTCCTCTCTCCCTCTTCATGAGTTTCGCCGAGGAAAGTGAACCTTGAAATTCGACTCTCCTACAGGTCTTTAAGGGAAAATTTTGATTATGGTTTTTTGACGCGAAATTTTGGGGAAAAAAGTAAAGTAAGGAGATGTCAAATTTCCCCCTCAGCGCTGCGGATCTCACGTGTTCCGTTTCTCCTCGTTCTAATTTCCTTTCCATATCTCTCTTTCTCTCTCTCCTCTTTCTCTCTTCTCTCTTCTCTCTTCTCTCTTCTCTCTCTCTCTCTCTCTCTCTCTCTCTCTCTCTCTCTCTCTCGACCTTTCTCTCATAACTGAATGAAAAGAGATTATTCAGGTTACACAAAATATTATTTCACATTTGTATACTATCCGTGATAAAGACTATTGTTCTGTTGTTCATATTCTGAAATATTAATTCTTATCGATACTGAACGCCGGAATATTCCTCTGATTAACTGATCCCTAAGCTCCCCTGAGGTCTTGATCTGCACTTCGTATAATGAATGAGGCATTGTATAATTTATTTTCTATCGACGAAAATATCTACAAACAAAAGTAGATAATACAGTGGTTATTTATTCTTTTGAAGCAAGTGATGATGTCTTTCATTTCACCTTCATTACATTCCTGAAAGAGTTAATACTCGCTGAACTCTTAATACAAACAACTTACACAAGAATACAAAATATATTACAGTCTTATGAGTCTCCACTTCAAATGCATCATAGGACATTACATTACTTGTACTACATAACCTTCCTAATATATAAGTCAACAACATTCCAGCATCTCGTCTGACTCATGATTCTGTTTTCCTATCAAATAAGCCATAATTGTCAGCTTATGATTATTCGGAGTAGCTATCCTTTCTTTATCCTTTATTCTCCTATTCATACTTAAAGGATTCATGCGACTCTCAGTGAATGGTTGGTGGTGAAGGATCGCCATGTTGTCTCATCAGCGAGTGCCTTATTCATAGCCAAGAAGGAGAGTACGTACAGCCCTGGACGCATGGCGGCACTCGAACCCTTGAATTTCCTCCCAGTCCTTCAGTGTTCCCTTCTCCCTTGTTCCCTCTTTTAGCTCCTCCCTTTCTTCCTCAGTTTCTCCTTCCCTTAAGGCTTTAACAAACGACACTTCAAGATCAATATTGACCATTTTTGGCTCTTCTCCTGTCCACTGTCAACACAGAATGATCCACCTCGAGTAAAAGGAGGTAAAAAAAAAAAAGAGGCAAATGACCTTTACTCCTCAATGCATAAACACACTGATTGGGTACATTATTGCGCTGCATTGTTTGCTGTGTAAGAACTAGTTGAGTAAAACTGAATATAAAAGGTGACATCAAAGATCCGGTGCTTCCCCAGACGCTACAGACGATCTGATGGTCGGGGGAAGGCAAGGGGAAATAATGATGAGAGAGAAAGGAGAGAGAGAGAGAGAGAGAGAGAGAGAGAGAGAGAGAGAGAGAGAGAGAGAGAGAGAGAGAGAGAGAGAGAGAGAGAGAGAGAGAGATAGATAGATAGATAGATAGATATAGATAGATATAGATAGATAGATAGATAGATAGATAGATAGATAGATAGATAGATAGAGAGAGTGAAAAAATATTTTGGAGGGGAAGAAGACCGAAGGGAGGTAAAAATACAAACATTGAGGATGAAGTGTAGGACTGAGATTTACAGCTTCTGTCAATAGATAGACAAAGGAGGAGGGAAAAACTGAGAGGGAGAAAAACCATATAGTGTGAGTGAGTAAATATTTGTAGAAAACAAAGTATTCTCATGGCATGAAGAGAATTTCCAGAAAATGTCAATGAATATTTTTGTGAGTCTACTTTCTTTTTCCATTGAATTTTTTTGTTTTTTCTCTTTATGTAACAAATGGGAAGCCTTTTGTCGCGGAATTGTGGCAATGACAATTACATACGAACATACACAACGGGGTGTGCACGTACAGATGACAACAGAAGAAGAAAAAAAACTAAACCAAAACATTAAAAAAGAAATTCAAAAATCCAACACACAAAAGCGACTCTCGAAGTATTAAATGATTTCTTTCTTATATAATTTGAACTGTTTTGCTTGTTCTCAATCTTTCAGTGAGTCGTTTTGTTTGTTTTCAATGTTTCAATGTTTCTGCATCAGTGGTAATCAGTGTGGAGTGTATGGGTGTGTGAGGGTGGGAGAGGCTACCCGTCAACACACTTAATAATAAGATGCGTCACTCCTGCTGAGGGAGAGTTAGGTTCATTAGGGCGGCCATGATGACGGGTCAGCATGCACCAAACGGATGACAGATTGTCCCTTCACACGGACCACAAACAACACACTCACCATCAACCTCTTTGAATCGTAGCTACTCCTCACCATTCATCATTTGAAATTATATTGTCATTTATCTTTCAAATATTGCCAACCTCCAATTTCACCCACCATCTCTCTATCATCACCACCATTTTTATATTAATTAGAATAAATTTGTATACTAAGGTAACCTCTCTTTCTTCTCGAACAACGGGATCTACACTACATTAACAACGGAAACAACAACAACAACAATAACAACAACAACAACAACAACAAGAGTATAACAAATGATGAAATAAATAACAACCTTCCTCCCTACGCGTAAACAGGCAATAGATTTATGTCAGACAGAAATTTTATGACCATCATTTTCTGTCCGCTATCCAGACATTTTTTCCCCTGTTCCTCGGCATATGGTCTCCGGATAGGCGTGTAAGGAGGTTGTGGGAACGGCTGAGGTTATGACGCCGCAGTAAGGAAGTTTGGATGGTGAGGCAAGGAAGAAAAGGAAGGGTAAGAGATGACAAAAGAACAGGATGGAAGGTTAAGTAAAATAGTAATAGGGAAAGGAAGTACATTGGGTGAATAAGCTTACTTAAATGTTACTCTTCTCAGGTTCTAAACTTCATATTTTTGGATGGGGACATGTGGAAAATGTTAGCCTTTCCTTAGAATCACTTTTTGAATCAGATTTTTC